>OY821517.1:210939669-211244669 GCA_963682025.1 Cordilura impudica | reverse complement strand
AATTTTTTAATTTTTAATTTTTATTTTTAATTTTAATTTTTAATTTTTAATTTTTAATTTTTAATTTTTAATTTTTAATTTTTAATTTTTAATTTTTAATTTTAATTTTTAATTTTTAATTTTTAATTTTTAATTTTTAATTTTTAATTTTTAATTTTTAATTTTTAATTTTTAATTTTTAATTTTAATTTTTAATTTTTAATTTTTAATTTTTAATTTTTAATTTTTAATTTTTAATTTTTAATTTTTAATTTTTAATTTTTAATTTTTAATTTTTAATTTTTAATTTTTAATTTTTAATTTTTAATTTTTAATTTTTAATTTTTAATTTTTAATTTTTAATTTTTAATTTTTAATTTTTAATTTTTAATTTTTAATTTTTAATTTTTAATTTTTAATTTTTAATTTTTAATTTTTAATTTTTAATTTTTAATTTTTAATTTTTAATTTTTAATTTTTAATTTTTAATTTTTAATTTTTAATTTTTAATTTTTAATTTTTAATTTTTAATTTTTAATTTTTAATTTTTAATTTTTAATTTTTAATTTTTAATTTTTAATTTTTAATTTTTAATTTTTAATTTTTAATTTTTAATTTTTAATTTTTAATTTTTAATTTTTAATTTTTAATTTTTAATTTTTAATTTTTAATTTTTAATTTTTAATTTTTAATTTTTAATTTTTAATTTTTAATTTTTAATTTTTAATTTTTAATTTTTAATTTTTAATTTTTAATTTTTAATTTTTAATTTTTAATTTTTAGTTTTTAATTTTTAATTTTTAATTTTTAATTTTTAATTTTTAATTTTTAATTTTTAATTTTATTTTTAATTTTTAATTTTTAATTTTTAATTTTTAATTTTTAATTTTTAATTTTTAATTTTTAATTTTTAATTTTTAATTTTTAATTTTTAATTTTTAATTTTTAATTTTTAATTTTTAATTTTTAATTTTTAATTTTTAATTTTTAATTTTTAATTTTTAATTTTTAATTTTTAATTTTTAATTTTTAATTTTTAATTTTTAATTTTTAATTTTTAATTTTTAATTTTTAATTTTTAATTTTTAATTTTTAATTTTTAATTTTTAATTTTTAATTTTTAATTTTTAATTTTTAATTTTTAATTTTTAATTTTTAATTTTTAATTTTTAATTTTTAATTTTTAATTTTTAATTTTTAATTTTTTATTTTTAATTTTTAATTTTTAATTTTTAATTTTTAATTTTTAATTTTTAATTTTTAATTTTTAATTTTTAATTTTTAATTTTTAATTTTTAATTTTTAATTTTAATTTTTAATTTTTAATTTTTAATTTTTAATTTTTAATTTTTAATTTTAATTTTTAATTTTTAATTTTTAATTTTTAATTTTTAATTTTTAATTTTTAATTTTTAATTTTTAATTTTTAATTTTTAATTTTTAATTTTTAATTTTTAATTTTTTAATTTTTAATTTTTAATTTTTAATTTTTAATTTTTAATTTTTAATTTTTAATTTTTAATTTTTAATTTTTAATTTTTAATTTTTAATTTTTAATTTTTAATTTTTAATTTTTAATTTTTAATTTTTAATTTTAATTTTTTAATTTTTAATTTTTAATTTTTAATTTTTAATTTTTAATTTTTAATTTTTAATTTTTAATTTTTAATTTTTAATTTTTAATTTTTAATTTTCAATTTTTAATTTTTAATTTTTAATTTTTAATTTTTAATTTTTAATTTTTAATTTTTAATTTTTAATTTTTAATTTTTAAATTTTTAATTTTTAATTTTTAATTTTTAATTTTTAATTTTTAATTTTAATTTTAGTTTTTAGTTTTTGATTTTTAATTTTTAATTTTTAATTTTTAATTTTAATTTTTTAATTTTTAGTTTTTAATTTTTAATTTTAAATTTTTAATTTTTTATTCTTAATTTTTAATATTTAATATTTAATTTTTAGATTTTATTTTTATTTTTTAATTTTTAAGATTTAATTTTTAATTTTTAATTTTTTTTTAAATTTTTTTTTTAATTTTTAATTTTTAATTTTTAATTTTTTTTTTAATTTTTTATTTTTAATTTTTATTCAACTTTTAATACTTCATGCATTCTCGTATTATTTTTGGTGATATATTCAAATCTTTTACGGATAACTTGTGAATCTGAAAAAATTCGATTGGGATTTAATTGTTATTTTCTAAAATGGTTTTAAACATGATGCAAATTTTCATGAAAATGTTTATTATAGAAATAGCAATAAAATGGAAATGAAAATTTTTTGGGTAGCTTTTGTAATTTTTGATTTTAAGAATAATCATACACCCGGTTTGTTAAAATTCAATATATGTAACCTTCTCCGAGAAAAGGGACCTAGTGTGTGAAAATTAAGTTTTTGAGAAAAAAACGCATTTAAAGTTTCTACACCCTTTTAGGTACCGAATCCACCGTTTTTGACACAACCTTCTTGGAGAAGGTCACATATGTTTATTTTTTGCCTTCAGTTGTTATTTTAATTTCTGTTACAAATTTATGTTTTTTTTTATAAAATAGGTGAGTTCAAAAGGAATTTAAAATATATATTCATTTTAGCATGTCAAGAAGAAAGTTTTTGACAAAATATATGAAATAAGTTTGTGCTGATCAATAATACTTTACACAGGCACACGTCTTATACTAAATCGATTCAAAATCACTTTTTAGTCGATTTAGCGACACGTCGTGGTTGACGGAATTTGAACGATTCTACAAACGTGGAGAACACGAAGCACTGGAATTAACAATCAAATCATTAAACAATTGGGGATGATCTTGATTGTTTTAAACTGCAAATAATAGGTTAATTATACAAAATATGGAGAATATGCTTCGAAAATTGCATCAGACTTGGCGGAAATGTATCCACTGAAGAAATTAACACCGACAACCCATAAAATATTAGCGTATAGCAAAGATATAATTGAATACCAGTCTTTGCCAATTGGAGAGTTTTCCGAAAAAGCTCAGGAGTCCCTCAACAAATTTTATAAACGATGTAGATGCTCGAAAACGTTCAAACCATCAAGAGTGAGGCAGAATGAGGGCCTCATCAACCTGTTGGAAGCATCTTCCGATCCACTTATTTTATGTCGGCGACATGTGAAGTCACGAAAAGAGTTAGAATCCAATGATTATAGTTCAAAAGTGGATAGTCTATTAGATAAACCTGTTACGAATTGTGATAATTATAATTATTTTGAAGCAATTTGAAAAAACAAATTAGAAAAACCTTTTTTTTTTATTTATGGATAATAATTATAAAATATAAAAACCTTGGAAAAGAAACATAAAAAATACAATATGTTTAAAATTATGTTGTTTAGTTAGCATAAACATGATTTTTTCATGCGGTTTACAAATTTCAACTTTGTAAGCATCCAGAAGGCGTAGCACCTTGTTCAAACACTAATTTCGTATGTTGGACAATTATCTATCATATTCATTTTAACTTATTTAATTATCTCAATCGGTATGATATTTTATTTTTTCAGATATGGTTAACAACACACAAAAATAAGATACTTCGTTTTATACCGACTATAAGAAATTACAAAAATTTCTTACAAATCTCTTCATAAAATTTAAGGAAAGATGGGAAACAAAAAAACTTTTTTACTAAATACGATAGATTGTTAAAAATGACTATTGATATCAACCAATATTGTTATAAAAAACCAAAGGAATTTCAGACGCTGGAATGATTTCTATTCAAGAAATTAAAAGACAAAGACAAGAAGAGCAAACAATATATTAAATTCTGTATGTAGTCAAAAGCTATATTTGGCTGCGAAAAATAAGTTACGTGCTACTGGTAAGCGAGACTCTGCAAACATAATAAGCGAACCTTTTCAGGCATCACCACAGAGAGGCTCTGCTTCAAAAAATTAAAACTTATGTTAAAACTGAAAAAAGTTGGACTCCACAAAAAGCACTTGCAATGATGATTGATTCAAATTTGTTGACTAATGAATACCGTTCGTTACGAGATCGTGTGCAACATTTGTATCCAAAATTATATCCTTGATATGACTTAGTTCAAAAGCCAAACTGTTATGTTACCCAAAGAATTTAGTTATTGGCACAGTTTCTGTTGAAGTAAAGTTGCAAATTTTGAGTGGTCAAGATTATGCTTATCTATTGTTTTGCTTTCAACCTCAAGTTTTAATCAAGATCTGATCTTTTAGTAAAGTTGGTCTGTGACGGGTACAATCAAAACCAATATAAACAAATATTTTCGTAGATTAATTTGAGTTATATGGCGTTATTTAGTTTGTCAACGGTACAAATTCAGTTGTACCATTTACACAATAATTGTAGTAATTATTTGGAGAAATCCAGCTCTTTCATCTCCAAAATACTGTCGTCCAATCAAATCAAAATTTTCAGAAGAAATGCCATAAACTATAAAAGAGAGGTAAAGAACACAGAAGATCGAATATACACCTTTTGTCGACTGTTACAAAAATAATCAACTTAAATTAAGTCTAACCTTATTCTATCTATGATTGATGGGAAAGATTACAATGCACTATCGGATAATAAGTCTTCACAATATTGTTATATGTATATGCATAGCAAACCCAAGTGAAATGAATAATGAAAAAGCTTTATCAGAAAAAAAACATAAATCAGCAAGCACTTTTGTTTGGAATGCCTCCACTACATTCTTGGATGAAATTTATGGAGTGCCTGCTACATATATCTTACAAGATTGAAGTGAAGAAATGGCGTATTACAGTAAAGAAAGATAAAGATAAAGTGGAACAAAGAAAATTCTTAATTCAAAAATAATTCAGGATTTTTAACTGACATGTCAAAACCTATTGGTGGCAATACGACTGATGCGAATATAGTCAGACGTTTTTTTTTTTGCAGAATCTGAAAAACGAAATGTATAACTGAACTCAATTTTGAGCTCATAAAACGTTTTCATATCATATTAGAATATATTGGATCTAGATACCCTATTTCTCCATGGCTTTGCAAGCTTATTCAGATAATACTTGAAAACTTTGCTTGAAGGATTATCCATGGTGCTGACTGCCTGTAACAGTCCACAAAGTTTTATGCAACGCAAAACAAATTGTTGTAAAATACCTACTTCCTATCGGGCAATTGTCGGAAGAAGCTTTAGAAGAACGCAATAAATACCAGCGAAATTATCGCTCATGTTTTAAGCATGAAACTTCTAGAATTGACACGAATAAGGATCTATTTAACAGACTTTTAGTATCGTCTGACCCATATGTGAATAAATTACGAAGACAACCAGCATATAAGAAAAATAAATTGACCCCAGAAGTTCTAGAATTATTGGAAACTCTAAAAGCTCAAGATTAAAGTCAGCAAATTCCAAAAATTTATTATAAAAAAAATAGTAAACATTAATAAATATCTAAATTTTTAATGAGAAGAAAATTTGACACTTGCATGCCTTTTCATCTTAGGAGCCTTTATTTTAATCGATGCAATGCGTTGTCCATGTATATGTAGATTTTTTGCATTTTTAGATAATATACATATATTATAAATGAAAAGTATTTATATTAAATGAAAATTCAACCAACGTTAAAATAAAACCACCACTATTGTTGGATGTTTATTAATTATTGATTGTTCTTTATGATTTAATTTCTTTATATTATTCATTTGTTTACATAGCTTGATTGGATAGTGTATAAAAAATACCTACAAACAAATACACATAATGACATACATATGATTTCTGTGTGTTATACTCCGAATTCATAACACAGCAGAAATCAAGAAAACACGCAACAACAATTGCGTGGTATGGCATGAGGCGTCATTGCACAATACCTACGCTGTATCGACAATTGTTTATACATTAACGGTTCATAGTACAGCGTATGGCCAATGAACTTAAATGTAGTTTTATCGTGTCAGCGAATGTTTGTGATTGCACATATTTTGGACAACAACATATATTAGTGATCAAATAAAGTTATCGTCCACTTTATGAATGCAATTATGCTACACCTCCCTTTTTAATTTGAATGATATTGTCATTCATAAAGTTAGTTGTCGTGTTTTCTGGATTTCTGTACTTAAGACATTCAGGAGTTAAACATATATAAAAATTGATAATGATATATAAATTAACATGCTTTTGAAATTTTTTCTTTCTTTGATTTGTTACTAAAATTAAATAGATATTAAAATTAGAACTAAGTAATTTAATTAAATTTTCATTGTTGTGCTTAGAAATATTTGCAATATTAATATTTAATTACAATTATTGGTTTTCAATTAAACTTTAACTTTATGTAGTAGAATCACAAGATTGTTTAGTGAACATAAATTTGAAATTAAAATTGACGTAGTAAAATTAAATAATTATTTATGTTATTATATATTTCAAGATTGTTTAATTCAAATATGTTTAAAATTATTTAATAATTAAATGATTATATTATATTTCAAAATTACAAATATATGATTTAATTATTTTCTAATGGGGTGGCTATGACGTAATTATTATTAAAGTTTAAATTGATGTAGTAAAATTATTATTTTAATGATTATTTATTTTATTATATATTTCAAGATTGTTTTAATTTAAAATTATTTTAACTATGAAAAATGATTTAATTATATCATATTTCAAAGTTTTTTAATCACATATAAATGATTTGATTTTATTATAATTCAAAATTATTTAATTACAAATAAATGATTTAATTTTATTATGTTTCAAAATTATTTAATTCTAAAAAAATGATATAATTATATTTCAATGGGATGGCTATGCCACCTCCCTTTTTAATTAAAATAATTTTATCATTCTGTATGATAATTTAGTAATTAGTACATATATATGATTTTATTAAATTATTTTTATTAAAAATTTTTAAAATTTACGTCATTATTATTTGGAGATTAAAATTTACATATTTTTAACAGTTTCATATAAGTTTTGTTAAATTAATTTGATAATGATTTATTAAATAATACATACATATATATTTGATTTTATTAATTATTTGGATATATAGAAAAAAAATTTTTTTTTATTTAATTTAGTTATAAAATTTAAAATTTATGTTTTATTAAATTTTGAAATATTGAATTATTTTAAATTTCATTAATTTTGTCTTGTCACAACTACATATACAGCAATGTTACTATAAAAAGAAGTTATATTCCTGTGATTTTCCTATAGCTGCATAAATAATTTAGAAGTGTCCCTATATTCTGTAGTCATCTCCGTCATGAGCGTCCTCATTGGGCCATAGCACAATATAAATATCACAATATCACTTGTGGTCATCAATTTTGTTCTTCTTAGATATTACTCCAATCAATTCACCTCTAAGGTGTGAGCACTTTTCTAATTTTTATTTTTTTTTTTTATTAATTCTCATATAATTCTATATATAATTCTCTATAATTGGTTGCAACCCATTAATGCCTTTTTCGGATGCCGGTTGGTCTTACCAACCTGGGGAATAATTGTCCTAAATCAATTTTCCCTTTAGCATTCAGGTAATTTTCATTAATTATTTCATATATGTAAAATGCCCGAGGACATTTCACTGTGCTCCGAGCGACTTATCGTCCCTTATTTCTTCCCTATTTCAGACCGATGTTGTTGATAGTCAAATCGAGTTTGTGATCCGGGGGTGATTTATCACTGAAAGAAGGAATTAATGTTTGGAAAATTTCCAAAATCCAAAAAATAAATAGGTATATCCCTTTTTGGTTTTCACTCTATTCAAATTAACTATCGTTCTTTAAATTAAAATTGACCAAGTGATTAAATAGATCATGACCATAAATTCTAAATATTATCTCCAAAAATTGTAATAATTCTATTATTCATATTTATCTTTTCTTTTTTTGTATACATTTCAATGTAATAAAATATTTTCATAAAAAAAGTCAAATATATATATTTTTTATAAATATATATTTCTGTTGTCAAAATTTCAAAATTTAAAAGTATCTCCTTATCTGTATAAGTATTATGAATATTTAAAATTATTAATATTTAATGAAAGGAATTTAGAAAGAAAACCTACTGTGATGGACTTAAACTTATCGTAAAATATAGTCGCTTATAATGTTTACTAAAAAATTAAGACAAGACCCAAGTTGAAATTAATATCTAAAATTTTATACTTTCATTATTTTTAAAAAATTATCAGTTAAAAAAAAATGTCTTCTTTTTTTATAGAAATTTAGAATATTTTGCTTATTGGTCGATTGCAGCACTCGTGGCCGCGATATTCCTTGCTTAAATAAAAAATTTCAGGTTGATTGCAGCACTTGTGGCTGCGATCTTCCTTTTTTAATAAAAAAAATATAAAAAAATTCATAAAATGACATAGCTCTGGCCACTCTTGCAGGATAAAGCACTGATGGCATAGTTCTGGCCGCTCTTGCAGGATAAAGCACAGATGCTTTGTTGCTGCTGTTGCAGGTGTTTTGGCCACACCTGTTTCCTCTGTTTACGTTTCAATGATATATTAATATTTTTACGAAATATTTTGTTTTCTTTAAAAGTCGTTTTGTAAATATTACACATTTATAGAGAAATTTTTGTAGT
Organism: Cordilura impudica; assembly: GCA_963682025.1. Lineage (NCBI taxonomy): Eukaryota > Metazoa > Arthropoda > Insecta > Diptera > Scathophagidae > Cordilura > Cordilura impudica. Next base: position 211,236,083 of record OY821517.1, on the reverse strand, counting down.
TTTATGAATATCGACGCTTTGGTTCATGAAATGTTTCCAATGATAATTAATTTAATATTATATTATTCTTATTTTTTCACTTTATTATACGGGAGCACGTCACAGGGTCCTGTTCCCATGACGTGCTCCTGGCAGGATCGCCATATAAATGAAAAGTATTTATATTAAATGAAAATTCAACCAACGTTAAAATAAAACCACCACTATTGTTGGATGTTTATTAATTATTGATTGTTCTTTATTATTTCATTTCTTTATATTATTCATTTGTTTAAATAGCCTGATTGGATAGTGTATAAAAAATACCTACAAACAAATACACATAATGACATACATATGATTTCTGTGTGTTATACTCCGAATTCATAACACAGCAGAAATCAAGAAAACATGTAACAACAATTGCATGGTATGGCATGAGGCGTCATTGCACAATACCTTCGCTGTATCGACAATTGTTTATACATTAACGGTTCATAGTACAGCCAATGAACTTAAATGTAGTTTTATCGTGTCGGCGAATGTTTGTGATTGCACATATTTTGGACAACAACATTTATTAGTGATCAAATAAAGTTATCGTCCACTTTATGAATGCAATTATGCTACAATATATTGGTTTTAGCGGTTTAATTATACAACGTAATATAATTCTAGCCATTATGGTAAATTAACAAAAAAATTGCAAATGAGTCTTAACATTAAAAATTATAAAATATTATTATCTAGGATTATGTTAAGAATACATTTAGTACAAAAAACACAATAAAATTAAGTAAGAAATTAAAGTTGCTATATAAACTATTTGCACAATTGCGACCTTTAATTTACGTACCAGGTTTACGCGTACTGACAGACGAACTGGCCTATATCGTTAAATCGACGAAGAAGGTGATTCAGAGTTGATCGGTGTTATACGAGTTGTACCGGTGTAAAGTATTATTGAAAGTTTCAATATTAAAGAAAAAAACATAAAAATTGTAACAGAAATAAATATCAAAATGTTTTCTAATAAAGAAACTTGTGGTGTATAAATTTTTTTATAGCTTGCAAAAAAAATTATGAAAATCTGAATAAATTTTATCAAAATCTACTAGTAGTTATTTACATTTTTTATAAATAACTAGGTACTTTTAAAACAAAATCATATCTTCAAAAGTTCCTTACATTTCCGTTGACATCTCGGGACCTATTGAACCGTCTTTGGTGATTTTCAATTCCAACCTGCTCACAATGCCAGTGAATCGTGCTTTACACAAACGATATCAACTCCACTTGTTACAAAATTCAAGAATATATGTTAAGGGACATATGTAGGTGTTTTTTAGTATAGAATTTCAGCGGTACTTACTTATTTTTTACTATTGGACTTCAATATAATTCGTATGCAATTTGATGCCCCAATGACCACGCCTTCCCTAAGCGACAGGGCCTTAAAGCGCGATATATCGGACTTGATCAACAAGAGGGTATAAACTCAAAATTTGTAAAATTTCACTTTTTGCAAGGGATCAATTAACCACATCAATATCTATCTACTGTAAAAATTTCAACGTATTCCGATTACTCTTTCATCTTGGAAACCACATTTGAGACCATTGTGTAGTGACACCAAAAGTGGAAATAGAAATGCGTCGTATATTTTCATAAAAAATGTGTTATTTTGATTTGAGCCTTTATTCAAGTTAAAAATATTATTATTTAAATTTGGTTGTATTTTTTTAGTTGATATTGTTTCGTTGATAAAATTTGTTTTACTTTATAATTTTAATTCTTCTTATGATAAAATTGTTCAAATTTTTTTTTTTTTTTTTTGAGTTGTGACCCTTTTCATGAAATAATTCAATCCTTCTTTAGTTACAACCATTTTCATGATATCGTGTTTATAATAAATTTACTTTAACATAAATACTTGCTGATAACGAAATCGATTGCTCATTGCAGTAATAATGAAAATATTTAAATATAAAAAATATTTTATTTAATTTTTTGTTTTGAATTTTTTGGCCAAGTTATTTATTATCTTTCAAAGATTTTTAAAAGTTAATAAAGCCTAACGTTTTAATGTAAATAAAACCAATTAATTACATATTTGACCGATGCACAGTGGCTGAAAATCGTTTTTCATTGGCCAAAATTCTGTAACTTTTGAACCGATCAAAATATTTAAGTAAATTTTTTTTAACGGATAGATATTTAGCTCAGCTTGACTCAGTTTTAATTACATTAAAATTGATTGAGGACTTTTTAAGGAATTCTAGGCCAAAGTTGAACTTTTGATTTTTTTTAACTATTAGAGTGAAATATCTGTGGTTTTCTAGAATAACCGCGTATGTCATAAAATCAAAATGTTCAGGGGAGCCATAAAACGTTATATTTGAAATTATGGGCTCGATATAAAGTTTTTAGAGCTTTTTATTTAACAGTCCTGTAGATATGGCCAATAAATACTTTATATAAAATTTTGAGTCAAAAATCATCAGAGGAATAGATCCTAGAGAAGGACGAAAAAACAATATGTATTAAAGTGTGTGCAGATAAAACAATTTATGTCGACAAACGTCGTTTTCTTTGAAAAAGAGAACAACCAATGCAACCATCCATGTAGACATAAGTTGTTGTTGCTTGAAAAATGGATTTTTTTGTTCGGCAACAAAAAGTTAACGGGACTTAGGATGAGAATATAACAACGTATCAAGAATAATAGTGACAAAAAATAACAGAAATAAACACAGAAGTTTTTATAAGTGGTTATAAACTGAAAACTAATCCAAAATTATTTTGCATTTTTTTTCATTAATAACAACGTATGTCGCTTTGTGTCGTTTTCTGAGAAAATAATTTGTCAGCGATCAACCGTAGGTTGACATACGTCGTTCTGCAAACTAATTTCATAAACATTTAAGTTACGTCGTTATTTAAAGAAAAAACTCTATATGGTCAATATATTTTTTTTAAATTTAACACATGTAAAGAGCGTTAAAAATTAATATATTTGGCATCGTTAACTCAAAACTGTCAAAAATGGACATACGCGGTTATTCCAGAAAACCACAGATATGTGTTTATTTTTTTTTTATATATTAAAAAATTTAATATTTGGATTTTAATAATAATATAAACATTTTTTGTATTAATGTAAAAAAAAAAAATTGTAAAATCAACTGGAGATTTTGCTATTATTACTGAAAAATTAAAAATTTTTTGTTGTCAAATTTGCAAATTTGTTTACACTCAAAGAATATTTACACTTAAAAAAATGTTAATAATATTATTTAAAAATCTTTCTATTACTACAGGAAAATGTATTATTTTGATAATTTGATAATTTTAAAAAACATTTTAAAAATAAAAACTGCAATAGATTTTAATTGCATTTGAACCGTTTATCATTATTTTTTACCAATACTATGCTTTTCGTACTTAAATAAGAATGAAAGGCAATTATAATTATTATTCATTTGACTCAAATATTGGTTGCAAATATTCCATATTTTGTTCTGTGTTATATCCGTTCTTTAGTAGTTTTTTCATCTAAATCCCGATGTTCCACTTTCCATTGATTTCGAATACTGGATATGAACTGATCTGACGTTCCCTATAATATGTTAAATAGATCTTCATTTGTGGAATTTCGTGAAATTTTTCTAGTATTGTGCTCTCTACAAAATCTGTAATCCTTATTCCTTTTTTCCTGAGCCTCCTCTGATAGATCTCCAAGTGGCACCAAATGATATTTAATGACATCTTCTCCTTGATAAAGGATTTTGTGAACTGTTGCAGACATATTTCTATATGTGTAGTTGGTTGTATATATTTTTGCAGTTTCCTTAGCATAATCTCAAAATTTACTAGAGTCAATTTCTTCATTGCACTCAAGTACTTCTAGGATTATTTTAAATCTGTTATTTCAGATGCTGTTTCTGGATCTGAAAAGAATCTTCTTGCGGTATTGCCATCATTTGTATTGCCTGACCCTTGTTTTGGCTGATCTATAATAAATCCAAATTTGCGATATTCATATTGAACATGTTTCTTTTTTGAACTTCTTAACTCTTTGTTGGTTTCGTTGTTTCTTATTGAAAATAATGACTATTAAAAGCTATAAAATACCTAAAGCACAAATTTAACACACCATTGTATACGAGTGCTTATAGGGCTGTTTAAATTATCGTAATTTGAATTTTTTTAGAGTAATTTCACTAAAATGAAAAAGTGTTCTACCCACGGGTAGTCACGGGTGCAAAAGTATATATAGGGTTAAAGAGGACACTTTTACCTTTCTCAGGGTGGTATACGTTTATTGTTCCCTTTTGCTCCCTAGAAGTTCTATTCCATTAAAGTTGAAATTTGAGAAAAATATAGTAGTTTCATAAATATTTCATAACGCCCCTAATATTAAACGGTAGAGCTGTGACCACTTACAACTACTAAAGACTATAATCCTACCAACATTATAAAAAGACCGCAGGTCATTATCGATAATAGCTTGCGAGAAGTATCCATTTATTTTTGATAAAAAACAAAAAAAATCACCTTTTACTGAAATTAAAAAAACAGTTGAGTTTGACAGCATGCCACGCCCGCAATTAACAATAGTTAAACCTAAATTATTGGCTAGCTTAATCTGGCTATATTAGCTACAAAAAGGCGGTAAAATTTTAATAATCGGTGACAAAAAAATTAGACTTTTGGCCAATGAAATCAAAATTTCAGCCACAGTCCGACGTTTCGTCAATGGTTTGTTGACTTTTTCGAGGTTTTTTGTCTACATTTTAATTAAAAGGAAACATAAAAATATTACAAAATTCATACACTATAAAATGACATCGACTTACAATAACATGAATATTATTTTTCACACTAAAAAATCATATTAAAAATCATAAAATTTTATACAAAACATTAAATATAAAACAATATTTTCAACAATGCAGCTTAAGTACTTTTTTATTCAATTTATTGCAAGTCAGTAACAGGTGTTTATTTTGTCAGTGTCTTATTTTGGGTTCATGGTTCGTGTTATATTTTGCTGTATAGCAAGCTTTCAATTGTGTATCTCATTTTCTTATTTCTTTATTTATCAAGTATTCTGACATTTTTAAAGTCAAATGTGTGTCCAGTTCTAATCATATGTTGTGATAAAGGTGTTGTTTCTCTTTGTTTTGTAATATCGTTTTTATGTTCACTTATTCTTGTTTCTAAAGCTCTATTTGTCGTTCCTATGTATATATATCAAAGCACAATTTTGTTCATCTTTACCTTAAAGTTATAAATTCTCTCATAGACGACACATGTAGAAAATTAGAAACCAAAATCTTTGAAAAAGACAAAATTGAGGAATATGACAACATTTTTTACACTGTGATATATATTCCTGGTTTAACAGATAACAATAATATAACAACAATTTAAACAAACACGTTTAATTACCTCATAAGGGGTAATCAGACGAATATTATTCGAATTTATGTAAAACATATGTAACATATGTAAAACAGGGTTTTTAAAATACCTTAAACATTATATTAAATAAAAAATAATTCATATCTATCACATAAAGAAGTAAATTGCAAACACTCTTTGGTATGTTCCCACAGAGCTACACATATATAATAATTTAGTCGTTGCTGTTTGAGATTTATTGCCTTTGACTGAGTCCCCGTTTCGAGTTAATATTTAACTTGGCACAACTGTATAAAAAATGCCACTCTCATCAGCATTACATATATTTTCAGGAGTATAATTTTGAAGAATTCAGGAAAATTGCTACTTTCCAGAAAATTTCGTGCACATTCAAGATCATTTTCATTACTTTCTCCATGTATCTTTGTGAATTTTATATTTTCTCTCATCTGCCACCTCCTCAACCACCCACTGTTCGATTCAAAATCTGAATTAATTTTTATAGCAAGCTCCTTTGCTTTATTCATTACCAATTTTGTAGAACTGATAGCATTATTCAAGCGCATCTAGTTAAACCATATCGTGAGCCAATAAGTACTTTGGGTAAATAAACCAAGGAAATTTAATGGATATTTTATTTTCTCGATAAAATATTTGAGGTAATTACCCGATTTGGGTAATTAAGCGAAAGTTAATTAACCGTGGGGTTTTGTTAGAAAAAGTGAGTAAAATAAACGGGGATTTAGAATTCGAGGCAAATAAGCGTGAAAGATTATTAAGCGTGGGGTAACTAAACGGGTTATACTGTACATAGAAATGACAAAAAGAGCTTTAGAAACAAGAATAAGTGAACATAAAAATGATATTACAAAACAAAAAGAAACAACAGCTTTATCACAACATATGATTAGAATGTGTGTCTAGTTCTAATCATATACTTTAAAAATGTCAGAATACTTGATAAAGAAAGATATGAGAAAAGGAGGTACACAATTGAATGCTTCGTATACAGCAAAATATAACACGAACCATGAACCTAAAAGAAGACACTGACAAAATAAACACCTGTTACAGAGTTGCAATAAATTGAATAAAAAAGTACTTAAGCTGTATTGTTGAAAATATTGTTTTATTTAAACGTTTTGTATAAAATTATATGATTTTTAATGTGAAAAATAGTATTCCTGTTATTGTAAGTCAATATCATTTTGTAGTGTATGAATTTTGTAATAACTTTATGTTTCCTTTTAATTAAAATATAGACGAAAAATCTTGAAAACGTCAACAAACCATTTACGAAACGTCGGTCAAATATGTAATTAATTGGGTTTTTTTACATTAAAACGTTAGGCCTTATTAGCTTATAAAAATGATTGAAAGATATTTTATTTTATATTGTACGAACAAACAATATTTAATTAAAATTTATTATGACATGTCCAAACGTACCACGCTATTCTGCGTCTTTGCGTTTAGAGAATATACATTCGGCGATGATACGAATGACTATTTCAATCCGTATTTAGTAAGTCAAAGCAGTTCTTCGGACATAGAAATGCAGGAAGTGGTTGATGGAAGAAAAGAACGTACTAATTATAAAACATAAAACAAGAACAAAAACATCAACAAAATGTGCGAAACTCAGGATATTCATATACTTCGCTATCTAATCCTACACGAAAAATAAAAAAAAAAGTGCTTGCGAATCTTCACGTTATCAAATATTTCAAAAATATTGGGATACAAGTGACTTACAGAGTCAGAGGGAATTCATTTCTAGTCACAAGCACTCGACATTGCCGTAGTTTTAACAACGGCTTTTTCTTGGAAATGGACTCAAAACATATCCGAGTATGCAAAATATTTTTTAAAGCAACTCTCGATATAAATGATAGAGATATTGCAACATCCATTGAAAAAAGCGAAGAAGGAATTGTGGAACACGATTATCGCGGAAACCATAATAAGCACAAGAGTGTTAGCCCAGAAATCAAGGATGGAATAAGGCAATTTATAAATGATATCTCGAAAGTTGAGTCCCACTACTTACGCGCCCAAACATCCCAAGATTTTATAGAGAGCGGTAAAAGCATTGCATACTTATTCAAGGACTACGAAGAAATGTGTGAAATTAACCATTTAACACCCGGAAGTAACATTATGTTCTGCAGAATATTCAAAGAAGAATTTAATATTTAATTTTTAAAGCTGAAAAAAGATCAATGTGACATCTGCGCATCGTTTTCTAATTCCGACGAAAATAGAAAAAGAATTTTAAATGAGGATTACATTTCACATCACGAAGAAAAGGAACGGTGTAGTAAAGAAAAAGATATAGATAAACAATATGGAAATGTAGCTGTATATGATTTGCAATCAGATCTTCCATTGCCAAAAGGATTAACTCCAAATAGCAAAATAAATTGGTACAATTTTACCGTAATTGACCTAAAAGCGAAACATGTGGAATGCATCTTCTGGAATGAAGTCGAAGGAAAACTTGGGTCGAATGAAATTGGAACGTGCGTTCTTTTACTCAAGATTTGGATTTAATTATTTACTCCGACAACTGTTGTAGACAGCAAAAAATAAATAGCTGTTTTCGATGTAGTTCTATGCTGTTCCAAAATGTAACACGAAGCATACCTCATAAATATTTTATTCTGGGCCACTCCCAAAATGAAGAAGATAACGTTCATAATGTTATAGAAAAGTAAGTAAAAAAGTATCGTAGACCGACTATACGATACCCTATACCATGGTTTAGAGACCCTACCTCTTCGGTCAAACTACTCACAGTCAAAAAAAAGCCGATGTTTATTTTACAAGGATATTTAAAATTTTTTCCGTCAAATAAGATTTACTATTGTTTAACTGTTTGAAGTTTGTTAGATTGTTTTTCAAAGGACAAGTTTTGAGCATTTTCAAAACTGCCCACCTAACAACAAAAAATTCTAGGAACGTAATACTTAAAAAGCTAGTTTTAAAGTAAAAATTCATTATTTATTTATGTAGAAAAATACAAGTTAAAAAAAAAATTGATAGTTTATTGAGTTTTTAAGTTTTATTTATACATTTTTAATGTCTAAAATATTTTCTTAAAATACGTAAGACGGTTTAATTAATACTAATATCGTGTGGGGCCACCTTTTGCTTCGATGACGCTTTGCACTCGATTTGACATGCTCTCGTAGAGTTTTCGGATTAAATCCATTGAAATATCATTATACCAAGTCGATTCAATTATTTCCTTCAACACTTGCATATTAGTTGGTTTTTGCTGGGACAATTTTCGTTTTAAAATGGCCCAAACGTTCTCAATAGGGTTGAGCTCGGGGCTGTTTCCTGGCCATTGCATTGACTCAATACCCAAAAGGTCCTTATATTCCTTTACCTTTGTCAAAATAAATAGTTCATTATTATAAAATTATTTAAAAAAATTAAAAGAAAACATTGTTTTGAGTGAGATACTTACCGCTTTTGAACGATGACAAGGTGCAGAATCGTCTTGAAATATGACTTTATCTACATGTTCACTTAGTCGGTCGATGCTAGGTAAAACGCAGTTTTTAAGAATTTCAAAATAAGCTGCAGAGTTAACATATCCTTCCAGAAGAAGAATCTCTCCAACCCCGCAGCTCGTTATGGCTCCCCAGACCATCACATAGGGAGAATGCTTTACAGTGCTTCAAACGCATTCATTACTGAACCTTTCATTTTTTCTGCGGCTCACCATACATCCCGAATCTGAACTGATGAGATTAATTTGGCTCTCATGAGAGAAAATGACTTGTGCCCAATCATCATACACCCAACTCTTTTTTTCTAGACACCAGTTTAAGCGGGAGGACCGCATTTTAGGTGTGAGAGGCGGTTTTTTCGCAGATCTGCGGGCAACCAAGCCATTTTCTCTCAAGCGACGCTGTACAGTTGAGGTGCTTATATCCATATTTTGGCTTTTTTAACTCCGCAGCAATTTCGGGAGCTGTTTAAATCGATCGCGCTGTACTATTCTAACGATGTGCCTGTCATCCCGCTCAGTGGTCTTTCTTGGACGGCCACTTCCAGAGCGACGCGATAAACTCTCTGTTTCCAAAAATTTTTTTCCAAAACCATCGTACGGAAGATTCGTTACACCGAATTTTATATGATATATCCACATTTGTCATATTTTGCTGCTTATATGCAATTATATAAATTTTTTGTTTTTCGGTCAAAACCATTGTTTTTTTTTAAATCGATGTTTCAACGCCGAAAGATGAGAAATAAATGCACCATTTGATAAAAATTTTACTTGATAGCTTAGAAACTTATAAACAATCATAAAAAAACTAAAAAAGTCCGCAACATAACGGTATTGACCAAAAGAGAATCAAAGAAACAACAAATGTATGCAAAAATTCTCGTCGGCATTTGTTTTGACCGTGAGTGTAATTGGATACAGAAAATAAGCATAAACCAAATTTGAGTAGCATTGTTATTAATTTTTTTGGCTGCAGATATGAAAAAGTTCATATCGGGTGCTATATATATATGGAGACTAGGTCGAAAAATGGACCGATCCTGACCATATTTGGTAAAGTCACTTACATTTTCAAAGAATATATACAAACCAAATTTGAGAAAAATCTGTGAAATATTTTTGTTTTTTTATGGATTTAAGTGAAGATCGGGAAGCAGCTCTATATGGAGCCTATGACTAAGAATTGTCCTATAGGGATTATTTTTGGACTACTGATTAATGGATATAATAAACACATACAAACCCAGTTTGACTGAGATCTATGTTATGATTTGGATCTTATGGCAATTTATGTGGATTTCATAGGGGTCATTTGTATGGGGACTAGGTCTGAACATGGACCGAATTACACCAATTTCAATAGTATTCAGCCTATGGCCGATAAAAGATTATACCAAATTTCATCAAAATATATACATATTTGCGACCTGTAGTTTGATTACAAATTTTACATGGACACACAGACGGACGGACGGACGGACGGACATCGCTAAATTAACACAGAAAGTGATTCTGAGTCGATCGGTATAGTAAAAGATGGGTCTAGGTCAAATATTTTTGGTAGTTACAAACAGCAACACAAAGTCATTGTACCCAAACCACATAGTGGTATAGGGTATAAATAGTTGTAATATTTATTTATTTATTTTATTAACAATTAAAGTTACAAGATAGGATATATAAGAGCAATAGCTGCATATGAAACAAACAATTGAAATACGTTTAAAAGGTAATATGTTTCCCTGGTAATCAGGAAGAGTTTTATTTTTTGAAAACACGATTTTTGCTATAAAATTTCGGTGAATTTGTTGTTAAAAAATGGGAAAAATTTATAAAAAAAAAACTCCTGATAATTACCTGTTGATTTATTTGTATAAATAGTGTATAAATTTTCAAAAGGATCACAGACTTCAAAAATGTTGTTTGCGAGAAAATTAAAAGTTTTTAACATATACTTTATTCCGTATGAGGGCCGTTCGCTGGAAACGCTGTATCTTCGTTAGTTTTGCTCCGATTTACACTCTCGACATATTGTGTATTTAGAAAAAAATTAAAAAAAATTAAAAAAAATTTTAAAACTTACCTTAAGAGCTTACAAGAACAATGGGGTTAAAATTGTGTTTATGTTATGAAAAAGTTAACTTTCACAATATCAAAGTTTTGCATGTAGAATACGAAAATCTCAATTCATTTTTTTTATAAAAATTCCCCTATTTATTCGGAAATGCTATCCCCGTCAGAACATAACAAAAAGGATTTTAAGGAACTTGTAAGAAAATATAATCCCAAATGATATTTATGAGTTGCATTACAAAATTTAATTGATACTTCAACCCATAAAAACTGTTAGCTTTTTTACTTTATACATATCATATAGTAGTATATCTGAAATTAAGAACACGTAGTCAAGATATAAAGAAAATGTTGAGCTTATACCATCTTTATAGAATATCAAAACATTGTAAGATAAAAAAACTTTTGTGAAAAACAAATACAAAAAAAAAAAAATTAATACAAAAAATGACATCGAGAAGTTTCAGAAAAATGGAATTAACTCAAAAAATAGGAAAACAATGGAAATGTATTTTCAAATGAAATTTGCTTACTATGATGAATTCGGATTTTGAAATGCTCTTAAAATGTAACTACAAACAGTTTTTGACCTCTACTGAAAATTTTAAAGTTTGTGTTAATACCCTCTTGTTGATTATTGCGATATGCTTTTTTGCATGACCGTACTGCGTATGGACTTGAACATATTTGTTTCTTTATTTATATGATAATACAGAGAATTAGGAAGAATGAGCCCAATGTCTTTCGACCTGATAATGCTACAGCTACCATAAAATTTATGGGTTTGTGTTTTTCTTTGGTTTGCATGCAATAACAAAAAAAAAACTGTCGAACAAAAAATAAGAAAGTGAAAAGAAACGCAAATAGCATAAACCAAAAAATAAAAATTAAGGGTACATAGATATCAGCGCAACAGAATAATGGAGAGAAAACAATAATAGTGCATTTTGAGTAGTAAGGTTCTTATTAATTGTTTCTCAATATCTTTAATTATTTGTGTTTTAAACGCTTAAAGAAATTTAATTTTCAAGAAATTATAATGTCGCAAGATTTAAGTAGCTGTAATAAAAAAAGGTTTATTTATTTAAAAATTTTAACCACCGAATCACGGGCACGAATCTTCCTTCAAACCGACAAGCTCTTGTTGTTTTATTTTATAATTTTCGCCAAGGGAAATTAATCGTGCAAGAAAGTACTAATCTAACTATAAAAGAGTGCACGATTTTCTGGCAAAAACCCAAAATCCCCACTAAAATATCACGAAATAGTGTGGAAAATGGGTTAAATTACACGGAGTTTTGCAAAATTTTCAAAAAAAGAAAATGCGAAGAAGACCACTTAACTGCTCAAAGATAAAGAAAATTTATTTGTCCATGCCTTGTATGCTTTTCGAAACGGCAGCGAGAACCTGGTAGACCGGGATCTTTGATAGGAGTGGATTACAATCTATGGCGAAGAGAAGAGAAAACAAAATTGAGGTTATTTGCAGAAAGAAATAGGCAGCTAATGGAAAATAAAACAACAACCAATTCACCAAATTCTAGTTTCTCATGAGATTCATCATCCATCAATTCCGTTGAAAATCCTCAAGATCACAGTTCTCAGTTATTGGAAGAAAATTTAATGCTTTTTCAAAAATGAGGAAAATGAATTTCTTTCTCCGAAACTTGTGGATGCCCTCGATTGAAGCCAATTGAGTATGCGTGACTCCGTGTATATTCTACCATTCAAAGAATAAGAACACGGATGAGAAAAGAACGTGTCGAAAACATTGAAGCAGATTTTAAAATCATATTCCTGAAATGGCCACTATATATTCGGATGGTAAGTTATTGCCTGCAATAAATGCACAGAATGTTAAAGAAGAATGACTTGCAATTGTGATCACGTACGAAAATGAGGAGAAACTTATTGCAGTACCCAAATTTGATCACGCAAGTGTAAAGAGCAGGCTATAGCTGTATTAAATGCAACAAATGACTGGAAACTCTTCGATAAAGTTCAAATTATATGCAGCGACAACACACCTTCCAACACGGGTCGCTTTAATAGTGCATGTGTGCTACTGGAGCAAGCACTAGAAAGGAACTACTACTAGTTGGGTGCAGGCATCATGAATACGAGTTTGTGTTAAAAACTGTTTGAACCCAAAATCCCTCAAGTTACGATTAGCGCTAATGTACCGCAGTTTAAAAAGTTGAAAAACAACTTTAACAATATTACCTATAACAATATTCAAAATGGTACTTCCACTGCAAGCCAGCATTTTCAAACATCGCAGATTGACAACTAGCTTTTATTTTTCTGAACTCGAAAAACCACTTGTCAGAAATGATTACCGTGAATTGATCAAGCTTTCGATATTATTTTTAAATGGAAATGATATTAGCAAATTTAAAATAAGGCCTCCTGGGGCTATGCATCAAGCTCGATTGACGGCGAGAGTTATTCATGCGATAAAAATATTCTTATTTCGCTATTAGCTAAAATTAATCAGAACGCAGAGAAGGTTTGCAGGAAGTTGCTCTATTTATTGTAACAACTTACGTTAAACCATGCATACAATGCAATGAGGCCGTAAAAGCTCCCTACAAAGCCTAGTGTTTTATTAAAGCTGTTAAGAGCTATGAATGTATGGACCATTCAATGACAGAAGCTGTTTTAAAAAAATTTTGTCAACATCTATATTATCTAATTGAAGAACTCGTCATTTTATCACTTTTTGATGACACGGTTGATATTGAGACATAAAAGAGTATTATGCTGGCTAAACACCAGGCACCGGTTGCTTCAATGTGTTGTAGCAACAAAGATACACACGTATCAACGGTTGCCTCAGCCAACCAGAAATATCAAAACTTTTTGATATTTTTCGTTGGTTGATGCAACCGGTTGAAGCAACCGTTGCCTGGTGTGTAGCCAGCATTATGGATAATTTAACAAAAGAAAGCACATTTGAAAATGCAAAGCGATATGTTCCATCGAAAGAGGAAATGCGTTGCTCATTATTTGGTATGTATTTTCAAATTATAATTAATTATAATTATTAATTAATTTACATGATATTCATTTCCTTTTCTATTTTCCACAGATAAAAATCTGTACGACTGTGTTGGCAATATTAGTTCGTGATGGTCTGACAAGATTATCAACACAGGTTAAATTTTATGAAATATTGTTTCTTTATTGTCAACTTGTGACGCAACCATATGTTTTAATTCCTTAAAATTAAATATAATATTAATTTTTACGTACATTTTGGATTCAAACCACCAGCTTCCTCGATTAATGTTTGAACACGTTGAGTGCACAAATACTATTGAGGTTAATTCGAATTAACTTTAAATATTTTAGCTTTTAATAAATTCAAAATGGCAGAATATATAATCCACAGCGTAAACAGTGGCGACAGCTCGAAAAATACAACACTGTATTTTTGTTTTAACAATCAAATCAGGGTTGCATTTTGTAAAGAAATCGGAAGCAACAGCTATATTAAAAAGTATATGCTATCACCTTTATACACGTTGTATACATTGTTTTTATTTATTTGTGATTATTACTGTCAAAAATTCTAATTTGGGAAGAAATTTTTTGAAAATTCCACAACACAGTTTATCACAAATAAAATTTTTGAAATAAATATAAAAAATAAATAATAATGGCATTAAAGTAAGTAACAGAATATGCATTATAGTTTAAAAAGAAAATGTGTAAATACTAGTGTACAGAAAAAAGCTAAGCAACAGGTACACCAATGGTTGTTTGCCCAACAAATCTAGGTGTGACAAATGTCCACCGTGAAAACTTAAGTGTTAGAAGAACCTCCTGAGGCGGACAAATAGAGGGATTAAGGATTCTGCAGAGTTAGAACATAGAGGAATTACAGAAACAAAGAAGAGCGCACCAACTTTCATGGCCAATTCAAATTTCAGACAAGTTAATGCTGAACTAAAGAATGTATTGGTCGGTACGGTTGGAGAAGCTCTTTTAACAAGAGAAAATATATTAACCGAAGACAAGTTACAGTTAACACCCACTACAATTTTAATGTATTCGCTTTGTGGTTAGGGTATAATGACTTAGTGCTGATGTTTTTAACCATCTTTAATTATACCGATTGGCTCAATCACTTTGTGAGTTGATTTTGCAATGTCCGTCCGTCCGTCTCTGTGTCCATGTAAACCTTGTAATTAAACTACAGCTCGCAAATATATCGGCCATAGGATGAACGCTATTTAAATTGGTGAAAATCTGTCCATGTTCAAATTTGATTTATGCTTATTTTCTATATCCAATTAGTTGGGCCTTAGAGATAGGGCTGTGAACGCATGGTATAGGGTATCGTATAGTCGGTCTAAACCTACTATAATTTTCATACTTGTGTAACTATAAGCTTCTAAGTGGGTATTTATACATTTTTCTCCTAAAAACTATAATGCATATAAGTAGATACGAACTTGAATTAGTAAAAAATTAAACAATGTTATTTATATACATATATATATATTTTTTTTTTAATATAGTGTGCGTTTAATGGGTTGTGATCTTGGGGAGGCAAGACTCCATACGTTACCGAGGGATCAGAACCGGTATGTATATTTATATATTTTTTGTATATTCTAAATTTGTTATTTTTTCTATATTAAATTGATATTCAGATCTTGTTCTTACATATTTATAACAAATAATAAACATCTTTTACAAAAGTCAATATAGTGTTTTTTATTAAAATCCAATGGTTTTTTTTAATAACTTTTACAATTAGGTGGTCGAAATGTCTCCTCAAGCGCCGATGCTACTGCTGGAGTGCCATTGGCGTTGTTGTGTGGTGTGTTGTGGGTCGGATGGGCTATATGCGCTGTTAGATTGTGCAGATTTGTGACTACTACAAATTTGCGGTTGCTGTCTAATCTGGGTTGTGAAGACCGGTTCTACCCACTGATTTAAAGGTACTGATAGGGCTGTGCCAGCACAAGCTTTTACTGCCTCTGGACACAAACGTTTAGGCACATCCCGCAAGTCTTTTTGATCTATTCCTTTATCCGAAAAACTGCCTCCAACAGCAGCTTTGCTTATTGTACTCAACAATTTTTCCTGTTGCTATAAGTACACAAATTTAAAAAATTAATAACAATCAATACTAAATATCTTAATAAACAATGATTATCATATCATGCACAGAAGAGGCAGAAAAATATTTTGTAGCAAAGAAAACTGGAAGAGTTTGGTTTAAAACTTCGATTATATAATCGTCACTGTAAGGTTTAAAAACAAATGCAGTGCATATATGAATATCAGTGATTTCAAAATGTTTATATATTATTAACTTACATTGTTTTTCTGCTTTTGGTTCTTGCAATTGTTACAACAAATCCTTTTCTATGCCACTGAAATTTTCTGCTACCTTTTCAACTTTAAGTTGGGTTTTCTTAGCTACTTCTGCTTGTAGTCCATCTACTAATTTTTGTAAGTCATTTGTTGTTTTGTCTGTTTTACATTTTACTGAAGTTGTTTTTCTTTATACTTCAATCCCATTTCCAAATACTCAATCAATTTTTGTAGTTCTTGGTGGTTTTGTATTTGTTGTTCGTAATTGTTAATTTTTGGAACTCACATTTTTAAGGGTTTACTAGCCTTTATAAAATTAAATCTGTTCAACAGGCTGTTGTTTAGAAGCGTTCTCAATTGTAGATATCTGTTGTTATATTTGAGATTTTGTCTTCATTTGCGGCTAATTTTTATTCCTTTTCAGCTGGATGTCTACTTATAGGAGTAAAAAAAGTGCCAATTAATGTTTTATTTATAAAGCCAATGGTGTAGTGCCCAAAGCATTGAATAATACCGGACAAATTTCGATTAAGGACCACTCACGCGCAAGTCATAATCCAAAGCATTAATACCACAATTCAACTTGCGAAAAGTTTCGTGACTCGCCACCAGCAACTGGACCAATAGTTAGCTCAACTATAGTAATTTTTGATTCCTTCCTTTAAGCCCTGGGTTGAGCAGTGGTGAATGTAACTGGCAAATTTACCAGCATTTATACCAACATTACTGGTATTATCACAATCACAAGCTTTAGGTTTTAGTATGCACCTATTATACCTTTTATTTCTGAAAAGGAAATACCACAGATTACTAAATTAAATGTTAATTTGTCAAAAATACAATTTTATGAATTTTTTTTCAATGTTTATACTCACTAAATTTCCATTGTTTTTATTTTTTATGCTGTCAGTGGTTGAAAACATGTTCTATAGCTGTTCACTTGCACACATTATATTTTGTATATTCTATTTTTTTAATCTCTTTCGCACTTCTTTACCAAAACAAAATGGAGAAAAAGGTAAACAAAGCCATACGGTTCGAGATTGCTTTTTTGACAGCTGTCAAGCTGTCACAACTGGTATAAACTGTGATATAATCTATAAGTGTGTATATTAAAATATAGTTAGATATCGATAACTAAACAAAGCTGCAATTTATTATAGCCAAATACAAAGCTGCATTTTATGTAAGTGGCGGTAACACTTTGTTTCAATAATAAGCAAAAATATGTTTCGTCGTTTGAAAATAAACATTGATTTTCCCACCGAAGACGCATAAACTTGGGAAGACAGTGCATCCTTTCTAGAACCTAAATCAGAAGTTATTCACTTGAAAGCAGTTAATGACAGTGCTGAAAGATCTGTTAAGCTCACGCAAGTATTCAAGAGCACAGAAAAATACATCCAAATTGTACAAATATTACTTTAATAAGAAAATATACTGGAACTGCTTAATGATATTGCATATTTATTTATTGTTTTCTTTTTTACCATAAAAATAAACGAAACTATTATATTCAAGTCCAAAAACAGTACGATAATGGCAAAACGCATATTTCACTCTTTAAGGCCCCGTCGCTTAGGGAAGACGTGGTCGTAGTGGCGTAAAATTACTCATTAGTTATATTCAACTTAAATGGAAAAAAATTGGTGGGTACCGTTTCAACATTTCCAACATTGAAACTTAAGGGCCACTCTAATATACATACATATATACATTTTATTACAAATGGAATGAAAAACTTACACACACATAGTCGTGTGGAGGGTAACAAAAAAAACAAGAAACAAATTTAAAAAATAATTACTACTTTTTTTCAAACATGTTCGATTTTATAATTTGTATGAACAGATTCATGAAAATGTTTTGGAAAAGTAAAAATATATGATTCATGTATAAAATCGAAGGTTACTCAAAAAAGTTTTAATTTTTAATTCACTGAGAGAAAAATCATTCACATAATTGGCATTTTAATATTTTTTACAAACAAAATTGTGTGAGGTGTTATTTTGATAATATAAATAATTATGTTACATGCAGACATACATTTCATTTTGTAAATAATAAATGACAATAAAATTAATATAGTTAAACAATACGCTTTTAAACATACCCAAGGACCGCCTTGGTGCCAATAGCCTTCACTGATGCCATCGGCCAACTGCGACTCAAGCGGAAGTTCAGGTTCAAGTGGCCACTCGAGTGGTTTGATGTTTTTTTGTTTTGATGAATCCCCGTGGGGACAGTTGAGCACCGACTGGGGGCACCCTATTTTGGCAACTAATCTTTTTGATCTTAAGTTTATTTATTGTAACTACACTTTATTCAATAAACTTTAATCAAGTGATTTATTTTTTAATGTTTAATTTTTAGTTAGACCGTTTTTAATAATTATTAATATTGTAAGTTTCTTGTGTACATTTACATGATCACTTTTGCATAAATTAAAAAATTTGATATTTTAATTTCAAATATTGACATTTAAAAAACAAGTAAGAAAGTTATAGTCAGTCTAGACTACCCTATACCATGCGTTTAGAGACCGTATCTCTTAGGCCCAACTAATTGGATCTAGAAAATAGGCATAAACCAAATTTGAGTGGCACTGTTATTACTTTTTTGCTTTCGGATATGAAAAAGTTCATGTCGGATGCTATAAATATATGGGGATAAGCTCAAAAAAGGCCCGAACCTGATCATATTTCGTAAGGTCACTTATATTTTGCAAAAATATATTTTAATCCCAATTTAAAAAAAATCCTGTGTAACAATTTTTTTTTTTTGTAGATTTAAGTGAAGATTGGAAAGCAACTTTATATGGGGGCTATGACTAAGAATTGTCCGATAGGGTTTATTTTTGGACTACTGATTAATGGGAGTAATAAACATATACAAACCCAATTTGACGGAGATCTATAAGATAATTTGGATTTTATGACAATTTAAGTCGATTTCATAGGGGTGATTTGTATGGGGACTAGGTCTGAACATGCACCGACTTTCACCAATTTCAATGGGGTTTATGCTATGGCCGGTAGAAGCTTACATACCAAATTTCATATTTGCGACCTGTAGTTTGATTACAAGGTTAAATAGACACACAGACGAACGGACGGTCGGAAAGACATCGCTAAAGTGATTTTGAGTCGATCGGTATAATAAAAGAAGAGTCTAGGTCAAATATTTTTAGTAGTCACAAACATCAGCACAAATTATTTATACCCTGACCACATAGTAGTATAGTGTATAATTAAATCGATATTTTTCTGTATTGAGCTGAGTTTGACCTAGAGCAACATTTTATTTAACCGATCGACTCAGAAACACTTAATTAAATTTCATTCGATTAATCGCGGAATAAGTAAAAAAAACATCGATTAAACGATTAAAAGTATTTTTTAAAAGTGATGTTTATAAACAAGTTTTTTTAAATTGAAATAATTTAAATGTCATAATTTTATTTAAAACAAGTAAAGTTTTAGTTATGTATATCTCGTACATCATAGTTTCGAGAAAGCGTCTTAGCCCCAAAAGCGATTAGATAACAACCGTACTGGGTGAGGTCATTAATGGACAAAGAAAAAATATTTGTAGGCTACAAAATGCTCTAAAAAATTACTTTTTATTTTACAGTTGCGCCGATACCATCCACAGCTCCTTTACCATGGCGGCGCATGACAAATGTTAAAAATATTATATCGATTTTTAAATTGAGATGCACAACCATCCGAAAAAATGTGCACAACTTTCAAATCAAGCTTTGTTTTGAGTTCGTTTATAAGCATTTTTAAGAAAACCCAAACAATGTGTTTGTTATGGCTTAAATCGTCGCTGATAATAGCATAGGAATGTGAAATATGTTACGTGCCCCAAGGAACACCAAGGTGGGTCAGGCCGACTAGCTCACATGCGGTTCCGTCCAACGGGTGTGAATCCCTCCCAACCTTGACCCGACAAATTACAAAAATATCAAACTACAAAATTTATTACGAACTCACCACCACATCCAGTGTAGGAGGCAGGTTTTATACCCCAGTTGCCCATCCCAACCATGATCTCCATCTTTCCCATCAGTGAAGATCCCTATAACCACCCTTCACCACTTTCACCTTATACCAATCTTTAAAAAAAAATTACTCAAACATTCTTTATACTTTTTAGAATAACAATTATTTCAGTACATTTATTTTATTTAAAACAAAGCTCCCTTTAAATTATTACACCTTTTTTTTCTTCAATTTAAGTTTACTCACTATACCTAAAATAAGCAAAAAGAAGACTGATATATATACATTTAATACAATTAAACACTAATAGCTAACAACCTGACATTTATATACGAAACAAATCAAGAAGAACAATACAATTTTTTTTATTTATTTTTACATATATGACCTATAGAAATAATAAAAATAACTAAACATTAGTACTTTCCAACAAAAGTGCCACTTTTATCTTACTCTTCTTTTTTATTATTGTAACCGCCGGTTTTTTTTTATACAGATATCACATTTGGTCTTCCAAGGCGTACCTTGCGCCTACGAAAACCCTTTCTCGAAGGAGCTCCCCAAAAATAGATGGTCCGCAGCTAACCCTCTCTAATGTGTGATCTATATATATGTGTCTAAATTTTTCCTTTTTTTTCTATTCGCTATGGGAAATTTCCCGGATCTCGTTTTTTTTTTCTTTACTTTTTTTTATATTAATAGCACTTTGGTTTCACATTACTTATCAATAACTTAAAAATAGCATGCACTAATTCTACTTAGCTCTAAATACTCAATTTATAATAGTTTTCCTTTTTTTTCTTTAACGATTTGCCGGGTGTTTTACATAAGTTCCGTATTATGGGTAATTTTAAACGTATGGCCTTCTTTATTTAAATTTTCTTTCTCTTTTGGTTAAAAATTGAATATTTCTAATTTTTCTTGGCAAGAACACAAATTTTTCCAAATCTCCTAATTTTTGTCTTCTTTACAGGTTAATCGGATTACTTTTATATACATTCAGCGCACCAAGAACGTAACGCCTTTTTTTCCAAATTCTTATAATTTTTGGTTAATTTCACTTCTGGTTTTTTTTCTCTCTGCAGGTTACACTTATGAATACTTGGCTAAGGTTACCTGTTTTCCTGGACCTTCACCGATGTTTTGATTTTATTTTTGGGGTTATGCGATATTTTTCTGAGATAACGGTCTCCACTAACTCTCTCTACCGTCTGGTCCTGCTCCAGGTGGAAGCCAGTACCACACTATTAAATAAGGTACACCTTTAACACTATCCTTACTAATATACTACACAAAACACTTACACTTAAGTTTTTAATTTTCCTCACGGTATTCAAACAGGGAGTCTACACTTAACGTTTCCATCGGTCGGTAACCTTTTACCACTCCTGCACGTTCTTCAAGTTTATTTTTCACTCACCTTGGTACGGGTTTTCCTTATTTTTATTAACACTAATTAATTAAAATTCTATCTTTCCTTTTACCCCGCACAAGACTTTAAACTTTCTTTTATTTTAACACCACATATTTTCTAATGTTCCGGATGAGTTTTTCTTATACTTCGCTGGTCGGCGCCTTAATTAACAATGCTCTAAGAATATGGCTGAGTTTAGCTTCAGCCCCCAACTTGTCTGACTTTCCACTATTTTCTAAAAACTTGTTTGACAACTTTCTCTCACTCTGTCTAATTTCTATGGTTATCCTTATTCCTTTTTTTCGAATAATCTAAATTGTTCTATACTTTCCCTCCTTTTTCCTTTTTTCCGGTCACAGACACTAATCATACTATCTATTTTCAATATAGAACGCAAAAATCAAAACGAATCGTAATTTCATTCATAACCGTCTTTTCGTTTTCTTTTCGTATATTACTGGATCCACATTGCTCCGACAAGCCGCTGTGACACCTGTATATTACAATTATTCGGTGTATTTGTATCAAACGAAATAAAATTTGTCAAACGTGTTTATCATATTCTGCGGCATTTTTGTCATTTATTATATGAAAAAAAATTAATTCATGTGGTTCGTAAACAAAAAAACATGCAATTCGTAAACTTAAAAAAAATATTTACCAGAATTGACCGGATGCAAAAGTTTGTCCATAAAAAAACTATTCCAACAAAAAACATTAACCACAAAAAGAACAACAATAGCAGCAAAAGAAAAGCTATCGCGGTTTCGTCAATGGGCAACATACCGACGTTATTTATACTGACTTCAGTAAAGCTTTCGATAAAGTAAATCATGATCTTTTACTCAAAAAATTATTTTTGATGGGCTTTACAGCAAACAGCATAAGCTGGATAAAATCTTACTTGATCAAAAGAAATCAACGTGTTTATTTTAATAATGCTACTTCAAAGAATATTATAGTTAAATCTGGTGTGCCTCAAGGAAGTCATCTTGGACCAATTTTATTTACTCTTTTTATAAATGATCTACAAAGTTTAATAAAAGCCTCAAATGTTCTTATGTATGCTGATGACGTCAAAATTTTCTTAAGCTATAAGAATTATTGTGAACAAATTCATCTACAACACGATCTAAATAATTTTTATAGATGGTGCCACATAAATTTAATGGAATTAAATTTTAAAAAATGCAAACACATGTACTTTACTAGAAAATTAGGTGCATTTGGTTGTTACAAATTTGGAGATTACCAGTTAGAACAAGTAAATAAAATCCTGGATCTGGGTGTTCTTTTAGATGCCAAATTAGAGTTTGTTCAACACATTTCGATGAGAATTATTAAAGCACGTGGTGTACTGGCCTTCATTAAAAGATGGGCAAAGGAATTCAATGACCCTACAGTTACCAAACAACTATACATCTCACTAGTAAGACCAATTTTATAATTCGGGTCTGTTATTTGGGATCCACTATCTAATATTCGCAGTGCCAAAATTGAATCGGTCCAGAAGTAATTTCTCCTTTTCTGCTTAAGACGTTCTTATCCAAGTTTTGTTAATATGCCATCATATACAATTAGACTTTCTCAAATTAAAGTGCCGTCTTTAAGAAGCCGAAGAACAATGCTTAATGTTCTGTTTTTATTAAACTTAATTCGAGGCGACATATGCTCAAATTTTCTTATGGACAACATCTCCATGAACGCTCCGGCACGGTCAACACGTTTTTACACTCCACTGTTTATCCCAATCTGTCGTCAAAAGTTTGCCGATGCTGATTCATTTAGAAGAATTCAATGGATTCAAGATTTCATTGATCTACACAATTTAATTGATTTTTCTTTAAATGATAGTATTATTAAACGCAATATTATATTATTTTTAAATACATAATCTCAAATTTTTGATTTAGTCATTTGTATATATTATGTCTTTTTCTTCTCTGTATTATACTTAACAGTCTGTGAGGTTTTACCATAGACTTAACTAATAAATAAATAAACGCTGTGTGGGTCCATTTCACCCAAAATACCCACCCTCAGGTAAGCTCAAGCCAACTTGTAATATTCTTCCCTTGAAAATAATTTTTTTTGTTTCCTCAAAATATATATATCTGCGTAAAGCAAAAAAAAATGTTTTCACCCATTAAAACAATATACATACATACAACAAATAAAGTGGTACTTCGATATTTGAAGAAATAGTGCCTCATAAAAATCTACAAAAATGGACCCTGCACGTTGCGAACGAAGTCACGGAAACTCATCCTACAGAGGTATCGGTTCCTTTGATTTTTTGGTCTACAAAAATAATAAACTTACTTTTTCACTTCCAGGGCGAACGCCAGACCCACCGCAACAAAACTCCACTTTTGGCCACACAAGGCCGCCAAAAGCTGGTGTGCATGGATCATGTGGTTCTTAACGTGGGGAACTCCCACCCCTTAAGTTACTCATAGCCGGGATCTAATGGCAAAAAGAAATAAAATTCAATTCGTCTCCGGATGGTTACTCATTATTAGGGACGTATGAATGAAATTATCGTTTTAAGGTTTTCTTTCTTTTCGTTCTCTCTTCACCCGTCTTTCAGGTACACTCTCTCAACATCCACGGTTGGATTAAACTTATATTGCACTCATGAAACCATTGGGGACAAATTACGGACTTCACTAGAGGTATGTATAATTACGGACATATACAGTGTATTATTTAAGTGTATAATTACGGCGTACATCTATAATAAAAACTAACTCGTCATATACTAGGACACGCACAACTTAAAATTACTAGTCTAATTCTAAATTGCCTCTTATATCCTAATATTGCACTTTGGTTTTTATCACAGATTTTAATCGTGTTATTGCACTTGCTAAATTTCTATCTCTTTCTTGGGTTTTCTCGACTGCGACCGAACTTTGATCTCTACGACAGATGAATTTCATCGGCGTTTCGCCCGACGCTTACCGGGAAAATTTTTCAACGTGGGGAACCCCCACACCCTGAGATGTCTCAAGCCGGGCATTACAGTTAAGTATTTTTCTCTTATTAATAGGTTAGCCTGATTTATTCTATTCTTCTCTTTCAGATCCTTCTGGTGACCGATCTTCAATCATGTAAGTTTTCTTTGTTTTATCTACTTTGCCCTTTAAACTTCTGTCAGAAACTTCCCACCATTTCAAAGGGTTGAACCCTTCTGAATTTGTCAAACAAAAACTCGAGAACTTTTCGGTCCCCGCGTTTGAAATCATTTGAAAATCATTTGCCAGTGACTGTCTGGTCATTACAATGAGAACACATTTTCTGTACTTCAATGTTTGTTTACTTCCTAATTCGACTGTTTTGTTCATCTCGCCGTAATTACGGGCTCAGATAAATGTCATTGTACCAGGTGACTAACGACTCCCCGTTCTTAATGGCATAGTTCCACAGAACGCTAACGGTGTCGCACCAATGGTACAATGACGATTACACACGTAATCTGCTTAGAAACATTGGCCTAATTGTTGAACAATTGCACCGAATTATTCATTGTACTTATAATGGTTGCACTGGCAAAAACGAAATCATCGAAAGTCAACGGTGATCTTTATGACCCCGGTACTGAAAAATATTTGCGCCCCGTTTTTCAACTTTACAAGTTTTTATATCTTTGGCATGAAATATACCTATGTACCGAGTTCCTCAAAGCGCACTTTATCTCGGACATATCCCAATCGCGGTGGTCTCCATCTAAATATGCTCTAATAGCTGCCAACACCGATTGGTTTACTCTCTCAGACGCGTTTGACTGAGGAGCATAAACTGCAGTTCTCAAATGTTTTATCTTGTACGTGTCTATCATATTTTGAAATCCTTCAGCTACAAATTGGGAACCATTATCACTGTGGATAATTTCGGGGACGCCAAATTTATGGAAAATCTCTTGCGTCAAGGATTGCACTACATTATTTGTCGTAGCTTCTCGCATAGCCTTTAGGAAGGTAAGTTTAGTGAAATGATCTACCACAATAAAAATGTAACAATTTTCAATTTTAGATCTCGGATATTTACCAAGGAAGTCAATATATAATTTCTGAAACGGTCGCTCTGTTAATACCTCATTGCCGATTCCAGGCATAAATTTTGATTAGCCGGTTTTGTTTCTTAACAAACTCGACATGCCTTAACGTATTCTCTAATCTGCACAGTCATTTTTGGCCAATAAAAGAATCTTTTCACTCTTTCTAACGTTTTTGCAATGCCACCATGTGCTGAAATATTAGGCGAATGGGATTTTTCTATTATTTTTGTTGTAACATTCACCGGTACCCACAATTTCCACTTAAACTGTTCTCCATCAGATCGATCAAAGGAATTTTTCTTGAAAACCAAACCGTCTTCTACTCTAACATCTGGTAAATTTTCAGAGTTTTCAATCACTTTTTTCACTAACTCCATGTATTCTTCGCTTTTAAATTCTTCAGGGTCAAAATCCAACATTTCCTCATTCTCAATACTTCAAAAATGTGACGTGCTCTCGATAGCATATCCGCGACCACATTGTCTGACTCTTTTCTGTGCTCGATCTCAAAATCATAAAAGACCATCGAGTTAATCTCCCGCTAAGGTCTTTAAGACTCATGAGCCATTTGAGTCTCGCATGATCGGTCAAGACGGTAAATGGCATCATCTCGACATACGGTCTGAATTTTCTGATAGCCATTACTGCTGCTAAGCATTCTTTTTCTGTCACGCTTTAGTTCTTTTGACATGAATTTAGCTTTTGTGAATAAAAAGCGATTGGGTGTTCCTCCTTTGCATTATTTAACTGATACAAAACAGCCCCAATACCATAATCCGATGCGTCGCATTTTATATAAAATCTCTTTGGGAAATCGGCGTGTTTTAATACCGGTGCTGATGTTAGAGCTTTTTTAAGTTCTTAAAGCTTGAATTGCCGTCGGAGTCATATGAAACTTTTCGATTTTTTTAACATCTCAGTAAGTGGTGCTGATATTGTTGCAAAATATTTGATGAAGCGCCGGTACCAGCCAGCTGCACCGAGAAAACTTCGGACCTCCCTTGTCGTTTTATACTATTTGATGCTCTTAATAGCCTTGACTTTCTCTGGGTCTGTCTTCAATACTCCACCACCGATGATACAACCAAGATATTTAAGTACCTGATAACAAAACTGTGATTTCCCCAAGCCAATAGTAAGATTTGCTCTTTTCAGTCACCTAGCTACCTCCGTTAACAATCTTAGGTGTTCTTCGAATGTGCGTTGCACAGACCGAATGGCATTACGCGAAATTTGTATAATGGCCTTCCCGCAACCGTGAACGCAGTTTACGGCTTACTTTCTTCATCTAATTCGATTTGCCAAAAAGCATATTTCAAATCGACAGTGCTAATGAAGTACGGTTCGTCTATTCTACTTAGTACGCCATCAATATTTTGCAATGGGTACGCATACTTGGCTGCCAGTTTATTTAATTTTCTTGCATCTAAACAAAATCGGTTTTTTCTGGTTTCCGAACTACTGTGTTCCTATTACTCCACGGACTTTCACTCTCTTCTATCACGTTCAGTTTTAACATATTATCTATCTCATTATAGGTAATTTCCTGTACCGCCGGTGAAATCGGATAATACCTGTCCTTTATTGGAGCCGCTTCCTCTATCAACTTAATTGTATGCTTTTCCAGATGGGTACAGCCGAAACCCTTTTCCTCAAAAGTATCAAAAAGTTCGACTACGCTCTCTAACTGTTTCTTTGATCGGCATTAAGCAAATGTGGTTTCATTCTATGTTCCCTCTCATTACTACAAAAATCCTGTTGAATTTTTTCAACTTTTGACTCCTCAACCTCTATTATTTCAGGGGCCAACCCAAGCGTCTTCCAGAAATCAACTCCTAGGTACAAAGCCTGTTCCAAATCGGGGCAAAGATACAGAAGCATGTTCTGTTCCTGCTTTTTAACATGATGGAGACTTTCACTTTGCCTAAAATTCTATGTTGTTGACCATTAGCAGTTTTTACACTGGTCAACATTGGAAGAATTCTTAGGCCTAAATCCTGAATTAATTCCCTACAGTCTTTACCTAATACGCTTATAGACGCCCCGGTATCTAAAAGCTCTGTCAGTGCCTTTCCCTCAACCAAAACATCAGCAAAAACCCGCGGATCTGAACTATCCTTATTAGCTCTATGGATTGATTTTATTAAATGACGTTTTATCCGACGACGCTCTAAAAATTTTTGTCTGACCTTAAGGATACTGTTGGATACCCTATTAAGTGGCTTTGGGAGGTAAAATATCCGAGCTCTAACCTCTTCATAATTCTTTTGCCTAACCTCGAGTGGCATGAAGTGTCTTAACACAGGTACGTAATTGTCATCGTTAACAGTCATAAAGTTTTGTATGAATTTTCGCTTATTTTTCTAAGGATCTTTAAAATTAGTTTTCCGGGTTCTTGGATGGACATGGGTCCTGGACGTTCCCGCGCCTCTCATCATGTTTTCCTGCTGACAGTTTGGGCATTTTGGCGTTATGACATTTGGTTTACCACATTTTAACAAAACAAGGTACGCTCCGACGAATCACAGTCTCTAAAACCATGTCCACGAGCCTAACAGTTCCAACAAATCAGTGGTTGTTTTTGTGGTAATTGCTGTTGTTGATTCAGTCTTATTGTAGCTACCTCTTCAAAAACTTGTGGCGTGGTTTCTAGTTGTTCATGACATTCTGTTTCATTGTAATAGAGATCGTTAACCATTCTTGTTGGACGTAGTGGCATATTGTTGTTTCTTATTTCCCTCCTCGGGAAATTACGCTCAGCTTCGTTGCACTCTATTCTGAGTTGTTCCACTGAAGAGACACTAATTGGGTAGACGATTCTACTATCACTCTCTCTAAAGTTTCTTTTTAAAATTTTTATCATGTCAAATTCAGGAATAGATTGGACCAATTTGGAAAGCAATTTACATGTTGTTTGATATTGGCTGTCGTCCTCCAAATTAAATAAAAAACTCCGTCGATATGCGTATAAAACTAATTTGAGTAATTTGAGTAATTTATTCTCTAAAAAGATATAGGTTAACAAAGGTTTTTTTGTATTTACGGGCCACTTACATTTTGTTGGACATCTTATCTTTTGGACGACATTAAACAAACTGCCGCCAACATTAAATAGTTTCAATAATAAAATGGCCGTAATGCTTCTATATATAATTATTAATAATTTAAAAGTTGGCCTTACTGTCTCATAAGGAGAAATTAGGGGAAATGATAATTAAACATAAAAATACATAAACAAAGCAAACAGAACAAAACAGCTGATCAGGGATGAGAGTTATCGGCATTATCAACATCCCCGCCTCCGTGAATGGTCTCCATGTGGACCACTTCACCAACATCTTGAACATCTAATACTGCAAGTTTTGAAACAGGACGTCGCAGGCACCCGGTATTCGTGTTCACCTCTGCTGATCTTGCAACACCATCTTTGCCCACAAACAAATGTACGATACGTCCTCTTTTCCATTTGGATCTCGGCTGGTCAGTTTCGCAGATCAAAACTAAGGCTCCTGTGGACAACGGTTTAGCAGGGAGACACCCTTTTGTCCTTCGAGTAAGCTCGGGCAAATATTCCAGCGTCCATCTTTTCCATAAACAATTTTTTAGGTTTTGTAGAATTCTCCACTGCTTTCTTAAAGAGCAAAATCTTGGGTTAAATGGAGCTGGAGTCTGTGTGGAATTGTGGCAGCCTAATAAAAAATGATTGGGCGACAGCGGCTCTGGCTCATCCGGAGTAACAGGCAAATGTGTGAGAGGCCTCGAATTTACAATATTTTCACACTCCACTAATAGACTATACAATGTTTCTGGCCGAGGTGTTTTCTCTTTTAGTGTTGCATACAAAGCCCTCTTTATTGATTGGACGAGACGTTCCCATGAGCCACCAGCACTGGGATCAGAAGGGGTGTTGAATTTCCACTTTATGCCTAGAGGTTTCAAACCAGCATCAATTTTATCAAAATCAATAAAGTTCTCTTCTTCGCCCAGCTCTTTATTAATACCAACAAAATTTGTACCGTTGTCGCTTCTCATCTGGACGGGGACACTACGACGATTTATAAAATTGCGAATACACATCAAACACGAATCGCTAGACAGATCCACGGACAGCTCCAAATGTACAGCTCGAGTTGTCAAACACGTAAATAGTGCAACCCAACGCTTTTCATGACTGCGGCGTACGGCCACCAAGACAGGGCCGAAATAGTCCAAGCCAGTATAAGAAAATGGACGAACAAAGGCACTTAAACGATCTTCTGGAAGGGGCCCCATTATAGGTTGCAAGGGCTTACATTTCCTTAGTTTGCATCCACAGCATGCAGCTTTGACACTTCTCAGCACGACACGTATTGATGGAATCCAAAATTTAAGGCGTATTTGACAGATCACAGACTCATCATTGATATGGTGTTGACCTTCGTGATACCATTTAACTATAAGGTGGGTCAATGGATCACTTTTGGGCAAAATGTACGGTCTTTTGGTACCAAACGTTATCGATCCTGCCACCGCAGCGTAGATTTTCAAATGCGTCAATATACGGGTTAAGAGATTTTATGGGACTGTCTGGAGGCACATTTATCTTCTCTAAAAGGCAGGAATATTCATTATTAAATGCAGTTCTCTGCACTGGCCTTATTATAAATCGTTCAGCATATTCCTCTTCGTCCACAAACAGATCCCCCTTTGAATCTGGCAGTTGTTTGCATTTCGACTTCAAGTTGTTTATGTATCTAAATACCCATGCCATACACCTTTTAAGCCGCCGGTACTTCGAAAATCGTTTCGCATCAAAAATCGAAATGTTTATAGTTTTAGTGGACAGCACAAAACGTCCTTGGCGTAGTTCTTCTTCACTGTGTGTTTCTTCAGTTGAATTACCGCTAGAGGGCCACAAATTTGAAGGGCGACGCAAAAAACCCGGTCCATTTTTCCATCGGCTATCAGGATTATATACGGTACACGGCCTTGTACCATCATCAGCAGGATTCATTTCACCATTGATCTTCTTGTGAAGACTCCAAAATCTCCGCGACTCGGTTGGCCACAAACTGTTTATAACGTCGATGATCTGATGTGAGCCATTTAATCACTGTACTGGAGTCCGTCCAAAACCAAATTTGTTCTGGTTGAATATTGTGGTATTTGATGATGCCAGCTTTAAGCCGCACATCCATAACCGCAGCCTGCAATTCTAGCCTTGGGATCGTCATAAACTTATTGGGGGCACAATTACTTTTTCCCGTAACAAACGATATTTTAGTTCCGCCGTCAGTATCGAGCCTCCAATATGCCACCGCTGCCATTGCTACCTCGCTTGCATCGCAAAATATATGTAAGGTTGTACCTCGATGAGACAAATTAGAAAAATAACATCTTGGGATACAAAAGTCCCTTACCTTTTTCAACCCACAGATCCAAGAACTCCAACGACCGCGTAACGCCTCTGGTATTACTTCATCCCATTCCAAGCCACACTCCCAAAGCGACTGCATAAAGATTTTGCCAGCGATAGTGAAATCGCATAAGAAACCGTAGGGGTCAAATACCGACATTATCAAACTGACCACTTCACGCTTTGTCGGTGTCCGTTTGTTTTCCAAAATATCCGCAGAGACACGATTAAATTGCAAATTGAAGATAAACTTATCATTTGCTGGGGACCACTGCATTCCCAAAATTTTCTCTGTCTTGTCAGCTGATATGTTTATGTTTGATAAAGCAGGGTTGCCAAAGTGTTCATTTATTTTATCCGAGTTGGAAATAATTTTGTGCATCGTAAATCCCGCCGCTCGGTGTATTTTGATAACATCTTGGACCACATTCATAGCTTCATCAACGGAGCTAAAACAATCAGCATAATCATCCACATAGTGACGTTTTACAATAGCTTCTGCTGCTCTGGGCATATTTTGTTTAAATTTTTCAGCATTCAAATTTTTAATGTACTGGGCTATTGTGGGTGAACATGTTGCTCCGAATATTGCCCTTGTCATGACATATTGCTCAATGGGCCCGTTGTTGTTTTCGCGAATTAAAAAGCGTTGGAAATGCTGATCCTCTTTTCGGATGGCCACTTGCAAAAACATTTCCTTTATATCGCCACAAACTGCAATTGGTTCTTCTCGAAATTTAAATAAAACACTAAGTAATGGTTGATTTAAATCTGGACCCGGCAAGACCCAGTCATTTAACGAAACACCCTGTACTTTTGCAGCAGCATCAAATACCAAGCGTAGACTTTCCTTGTTAGGATTAAATACTGCAAAATGAGGTAAAATGAAAATATTAGAGCAACAAATGTTTTCTTCTTCTGAAGTAACACGTCTTGCATAACCATTTTTCAAAATATGTTGCATTTTTTGCCTGTATTCGATTTCAAATTTTGGGTTTATTTTAAATTTGTTTTCCACTAGATGGAGACGTCTTGAAGCTGAACCATAGCTATCGGGAAACGACCTACTTTCGTTTCGCCATAAAAGGCCACATTCGTACCTGCCATCATAGTATTTTGTTGTGGACTTTAGAATATTTAGCGCCTTTTCTTCACTTTTAGGCATGACAGGTTTCGAATCGAGTTTTACCAAACACGATTCAATTTCAAAATATTGTTTCATCATGTGCTCCATACAACTGTTATTTTCTTGGTGCTTTGCCAGAAACACACTTTTGACCATGTCCTTGTTATTGTTACCAGTTGGACCATAAACTACCCAGCCAAGTCTTGTCCTTACAGCTATAGGGCCATTTTCATCTGGACATCTGGGTATTTCCACGGGAACTGACAAAAATGCATGCGACAAACTAATTATCATCTTTGGCCTTATTCTGTAATAATCGGCGAGGGGCAACTCTTCAAGATGATTTTTACAATTTATGCCACCCATGGAAAACGACTGTGTTGGCAAGTCTAAATTTTTAACCAAATATACTTTTGAAATGTTATATTTCTCACTTTCATTTTGTGAGCAACTAATTGTCAAGTCAACAATTTCTGTTTGTTGGCTACTACTGTGCCCATTAAGCCATTGCAATTTAAAATTTTTCCTTTTTCCTTCCAATCCAATTTGTTTTCCAATATCCCAATCTAGCATGGTGGCGTCAGCGCCGTCGTCTATAAATGCGTAGATGGATATACGTTTTTTGGGACCATAAATCATCACTGGGATTATTTGAAATAAGATTTCACTCTTTTGAGTACCTGCATGTAGATTTACAACTTCTCTGGGATTTTCATTTCGAGCAACTGTGGCAACGCTATTGTTTTGTTTACATTTTTTATCATCTGGTGAGTGCAATAATGGATTGTGATATTTTTTACAGCCACTTATACCACATAATTGTTTCTTGTAACACTTTCCAACTTGATGTGGTCCTTTTAGGCATGCAAAACAAAGCCGGAGTTCCCGTACCTTCTTCCAACGTTCATCAATAGGAGCGCTCTTAAATACTGGACAATCGGTAAGTGCATTACAATTTTCAGAGCAGACCATACATTTTTTGGTAGAAGTTGTGGTTAATGCGTATTTATTTTTACTTGCCTTTTTTACAGATGATGACGACGACACGGGAAGACCATCAGAAACCATGTTGGCGACTTTTCTGACACC
The DNA here is from genome assembly GCA_963682025.1 of Cordilura impudica. Classification (NCBI taxonomy): domain Eukaryota; kingdom Metazoa; phylum Arthropoda; class Insecta; order Diptera; family Scathophagidae; genus Cordilura; species Cordilura impudica. The sequence goes on along the minus strand of OY821517.1, from coordinate 211,202,659 downwards.
ATCGAGCCACTCGGAGAAACGTTTCAAATTGGGAGGCTCTTCCAGGGCAATACATTTTTCAGCCCACTGCATCTGTTTTGTTGGCGGCAGCTTGGAAACTAATTCGCTGAGTAAGGTTGGGTTGTTCAAATGATGCGTACCACTAGCTGTCTGCAGAAACCGTACCATATTTGTGACCTTTGTAGCGAATTGTATCAATAAATCAAGTCTTCCTTCAGGGACATATGAAAGTGAATTTATTTTGTGTATTTGGCTTTTTATTAATTGTTCAGGACGACCGTAAGTTTCACACAAAATATCCAAAATCACATTTACATTTCTGGAACTTGATAACAAAGACTCCACTGTTTCTTTTGCCGGACCATGTAGTGCTTCACGAATGCGTATTATGTTCTGTAAGGGACTGTATTCAAATTCGGCTGTCGTTTGTTCAAATTCTTCTTTGAATGTCGGCCACTCCTCTGGCAGACCGTAAAATTTTGGAAGGGGGTAAATTTTCTTGGCTCTTACGGACGTGGAACCTTGGCTGTGGGAAGAAACATTAGTAGAGGACTCACCGTTTTCATCTAATAATGCTGCCTGAACTGTATTTGAAGTTGAGGCCCTCAAGGCTGCTCTTGGTATATCGTTGACATTTGCTGCGACCGTCTGTCCACTATGAGCTACACTTTGCGACACCAATTGCATTTCTTGTTGCAGTGACGTTATGCTTGCGGCTGTCTGCTCTCTTTGTGCCACGAGCAAATTTTGCAAATTCATGTTCACTGCATCAATCTGCTTCATCATTTCATTTTGCATGTCCGCCATAAGACGCAAAATTTCGGGCTGAGATGACTGTGGTTGTACTTTACTACCTCCCGGCTGACCGGGCGGTACCACCGGTGAATTGACGGACGATTGTTGGCCGGTCGCCGGCGCCGCGGCTGCTGAATTTTTTTTTACATTACCATCCATATCGGCCAAACGTTTTGGTGGCACACCTTTATTGGACCGATCACTTGTTCTGGGAGACTGTTCCGCCATACGTTGTACAAACAACACAAAATTCTAACAATTGTTGTAACACTGGAGACACAAGGACAACAAACTCCGACAATGTTACTAGACAGAACCAAACAAGTGTCCAAACAAAATGGTGAAATCGCCTACCGTTCTATACAAATTACTCTTTATTCCATAAAGAATAATTGCGCCCAAAATAGAATAAAGATGTCGTCCTCCAAATTAAATAAAAAACTCCGTCGATATGCGTATAAAACTAAGTTGAGTAATTTGAGTAATTTATTCTCTAAAAAGATATAGGTTAACAAAGGTTTTTTTGTATTTACGGGCCACTTACATTTTGTTGGACATCTTATCTTTTGGACGACATTAAACAAACTGCCGCCAACATATAATTATTAATAATTTAAAAGTTGGCCTTACTGTCTCAAAAGGAGGAATTAGGGGAAATGATAACACCGTACAACACTACTTTTAACACATGAACAAGACCTAATACACGTGAAACTAGAGGCCCTCTGGAGTAAAACTGCGTTTACAGTTTGTCATTCCCTCATCATTTGTCCTTTTTAGAGGACTTTAAAATTTTAAAGGACATTTAAATAGAAAAAAAATATATATATATTTCTACTCATCCTACGATGCTGAGATAAAAAGCAAATGAAAGAGGAGACTCTCCTCAATTTTGCAAAAATACTTGTTTTGTTATATCAGGACAAAAGGACCTTATTGAAGTCATTTCAAAATTTTGTCCATTAATATCCTTGAGAATTTCCAACCATTTCATTCAGAAAAAATATATGCTAAGGACATTAATGTACGCCAACACGCTGCTGAATTTCATTCTACTCACTTTGTTAGTTTAGTGTAGAAATAATTTTAACTTCTACTATACAAAAAAAAAAAAATTTATATGTAACTCCCTAATATTAACCAATTTTCTTTAAATAAAATCTAACACATGAACAAATGGATATACACATAAAACTGGACCCCCGGTGAATTAATAGTATGTTCACAGTTTTTCATTCGGTGATCCGGTCTCCCTTTAAGAGCGCTTTTAAGTTACAAAGGACATCGAAGTTTTAAAATTTGTTTAAATACTTATGTTTGACCTACGATACTGAGAAAGACGTCAAATTTCTGATTTATAAAGCAGGCCACAAAACAATTATCAGATCTAAAACTATTAATGTAGAAACACAATTGGGGCTTAGCAGCTTTTTCCATACGATTTGACATAAAATAACTGCCGAACAGCACAGCAGTGAGATAGAATCGATTTTATTTTGAGGGCAGTTTTTCTTATGCTCTCATTTTTAGACATTTATGCAAATAAATAGTGTTTTTTTTTGGTTTTTCAAAGTGAGAAATTATAAAATAAGAACAAGTGAATAAAACTGAAAGTGACTATGGAGTGCCCCAATCGCAATAAATTTTGTGTTGTCTGCGGACTATTTGTAGCGTATAAAAAATCGCGAAAAATTACAAAAACCTTTGTGGAATGTTACGAACAATATTTTTTAATTAATTTTGTACCAAAATTATGGTATCAGCCTGAAGTTGTGTGCGGCTATTGTTATCGTGGTATACTAGGTTCGAATTCCGTTAACCGACAACAGCATCCGATGAAATATGTTTACCCAGTGATTTGGTTGAATCGAAGTGAACATGCTTCGGAATCCTGCTACTTTTGCCAATCGCAGCCGCGTACTAAAATGATAAAATACAAATTGCGACATAAAATCCAATACCATAGTTGTGTTTCAGTGAAGCCAGCTGTGTTACGTTATAGAACAAACCCATCTGAAGATCAAATTCCAGATGCCGTTGAAGAGCACTCATTGTGCGCCAACAATGATATTGAATATATCTCGGTCGGCTTTGCTCCTCCTCATTTTATAACACAGGCCGATTTTGATGATCTCGTGCGTGATATAGGTGTAACAAAAAGCAATTCCGAAATTTTGGCATCCCGTTTACAACAATGGAGACTGGTTTCTGAAGATTTTCGCGTGACTTCTTCCCGAAAGCGCTCAAAACAAGTGTCTTTTGATGAATGCTTTAAAGTTGACGATCAAACTGGGATTACGTATGCAGTAGATATTGAAAATCTTTTTGAAATAATCGGCCACCCCTATAATCCGGCGCCTCTTTATAGATGGTTCTGTGAAAAGTCTTAAAGGCGTTTTACTACATAACGGTAACACCTTTCCGTCACTGCCTATCGTTTATGCTTCCGAAGTAAGGGAAACATATGCAAACATGAGAAATATTCTTAAATTAATTAATTATGACCTCCATGGATGGGTGATATGTTGTGATCTCAAAGTGGTTGCTATTATAGCAGGGCTTAAAAAGGATTTTCAAAGCATCAATGTTTCTTGTGTCTCTGGGAAGGTAGATATCGTGAATTACACTATACTGATCACGAATGGCAGCCCCGCATAACCTATAAGCTTGGAGAAAATAGCATTGATCACATGCCTCTAGTGCCTTCGTCGAAGATTATTCTTCCACCCCTTCATATCAAATTGGGGCTTATTCGAAATTTTATTCGCGCTCTGGCTAGTGAAGGAGAAGCCATGATGCACCTTAAGACGATTTTCCCAAAATTAAGCAATGCCAAAATTGATGCTGGTAAGTTATAAATTAGTATGTATAAACTCAAAAGCTAAAAATACTTCTTTTTCTTAGGTGTAGTTAACGGACCACAATTAAAGAAATTGATGAATTGTAAGGAGATTCCGAATTTTCTTAAAACAGTGGAAAAAAGCGTGGGTTTGCTTCAAGGATGTAACAACAAATTTTTTGGGCAACAACAAATCAGAAAATTACAAGGAGATTGTCCGTAAAATGGTCCGTAGTTTTGGTGAAATGCGTGTCAACATGTCACTCAAAATACATTTTTTGGATAGTCACATTGATTTTTTCCCAAGCAATTTGGGTGATTTTAGTGACGAGCATGGTGAACGAAAATCGGTTTAAAGGAAAAAATACTTCCCATATGTTGGCAGAGTATTGTTGGACACTTTATCGCAATACCAATACTATTCATAAGCGCCAACAGAAATATATACGGTTTACCTGAGAAGGATGCTAATATCCAAATTTTTCGGCCAAGTCGAATTTTACTTTTGTACTAGTTTAATATTAAAAAAAATACTAAAAAAATACTAAAAATACTATTAATTCACCGGGGGTCCAGTTTTATGTATATATCCATTTGTTCATGTGTTAGATTTTATTTAAAGAAAATTGGTTAATATTAGGGAGTTACATATAAACTTTTTTTTTGTATAGTAGAAGTTAAAATTATTTCTACACTAAACTAACAAAGTGAGTAGAATGAAATTCAGCAACGTGTTGGCGTATATTAATGTCCTTAACATATATTTTTTTGGATGAAATGGCTGGAAAATCTCAAGGATATAAAAGGACAAAATTTTTAAAGGACTTCAATTAGGTCCTCTTGTCCTGATATAACAAAACAAATATTTTTGCAAAATTGAGGAGAGTCTCCTCTTTCATTTGCTTTTTATCTCAGCATCATAGGATGAGTAGAAATATATATATATTTTTTTTCTATTTAATGTCCTTTAAAACTTTAAAGTCCTCTAAAAAGGACAAATGATGAGGGAATGACAAACTGTAAACGCAGTTTTACTCCAGAGGGCCTCTAGTTTCACGTGTATTAGGTCTTGTTCATGTGTTAAAAAAAAATTTTAAATTTGTCTTACGGTGTAATTAAACATAAAAATACATAAACAAAGCAAACAGAACAAAACAGCTGATCAGGGATGAGAGTTATCGGCATTATCAACATTGGCTGAGTAATGAATCTTTAAGTCCGGGCCAATTCGAAAAATAATGGGTCTGTAAAAATAACCAATACCAATCTCTTGCTTGGCCAGATACTAATAAGTGAAAATCTCTGAGAACTTCTTCCCATGGTATGGCGTATTGAACTTGCAGTCTTTCAATTCGAAATCCTCTACACTCATATTCCTATAGTTCCCATCGAAATTAAGACCCCAACTATCAATTCTAATTCGCAATTGGTCTGTATTTCGGATGACATAGTTTTCGCCAGGTACTGTTTGATTTTTCGGTAAGTCGTTAGCAGATGCTGCACTATTGGTGCTCGGATTTTGGCTATTAAAATCATTGGTAGGAAAATTCAGACTTGGCACGTTTACAGTAACGCCTGGAAGTACGCTTTCCGCATTAATGGATCCAATGTTTCTCAGGGTCTGATCAATATCTCTTTGCCGGTTGGTCTGTCCATTCGATCCAGATAAATATTTAGCAGCCTTTGTCAATTCTCCTATTGACTTTCTGACCTCTAATAACTCATCTTGTACCATCTTTTTAACCTGCTCTTCAAGTGATCTCTGCACTATTAAAATTTCGTCCACGACCAGGTTTCTTACCTCCGGTGCAACATTTCCCCTTGCACATTGCTACTTGCCGCTGCTTCACGGAAGCCTACGTATAGGGGTAGGTTGTGAGGGTTTCTTCTACTCCCCGACATTATGGATGTCGACAAATCGGTAAAATACCCGTTATTATTATTAGGTCCATTACTATTGTCTGAATTCATTCTTTTCCTATAATACCTTATTTTACGCTGTTTAGGTTGGGTATGAGATATCGGAATGCTCGATTCTGAATTTGCTCTACGTTTCCTAATCTTGGCCTGTGACCTCGTTTCTATATTCATTCCCTAATTGCTAAAATTAAACGTGAATTCCGAACGTATTATTTACCCACTGGTATCCGACATCAAAAAAATATATATTAAGGTTCAGAACGTTTTTTTTTTAGACTGTTAATTATCAGAAGACCCGCCGACATTATAGATAATAAAAAAAACTTGATTACTTGATTTTAATGCGTAAAAAAATATGTAACAAAAAAAAAAATATAAATGATGAAATAAAATAATAGAAATAAAAATTATACGAAGAAAAATTATTTTCCAAATAAAGGATATATTAAACGCAACATAAGTTAAATATACCTATTCTAAAACATAAATGATAATAATATTTAGAAATATAAATGCTAAAAAAAATTATTAAAAAAAAACAAATAACTAATTTTAAATTCCCAAAACTTTTCTATTAAATACGCTAACTATTTCTCAATAATAACCTTTCTTAATACATCTAAGGGGGTTATTGGTATTAGTGATGGTATTGGCGGTTTATCATTACTAACTCTCTTTAGAACTAGAGTTACTTTTTAAATGTGGTCATAGTACATTCCATCAAAAGGGTTAAAAATAAAAACAATCCGTTTGTGCTCTGATATGTCGTTAAATCTTCCTAAATGAACATACCAAAGGCCAGTTAGCAATTGATCCTGATATTTCAGGCCTCAAACACCAATCTTGAGCGGATATCGATTTCAATTCTAACTGCTCCACAAAAAAATATCAAACTGAAACTATATAAAAAAAAAAAGAGGCGAAGGACGTAGGATTAGGGTCTACGTCTATGGACTCCTAAGAACTTTTCCTATTCACTCTAGCATTATTCATTTTTCCAACCCGATCTTCGAACTCTTCACCATACTTTTTGATACAGCTGCTTTCAGTCTCGTAACTTACACGGTTACCAATTTTATGGCTTGGATCACGAAAATCTGGAAAGGAACATGTAGGTTTATTATTATTTTTTCTATTGGGCTATTGTTATTTGCATCGATCTTCCTACACAATTTAATTACTAACACGTATTTACGTTCTTTCGGTTGGGCGCCATATTTGTTACGTGCCCCAAGGAGCACCAACGTGAGTTGGGCCGACTAGCCCACATGCGGTTCCGTCCAATGGGTGTGAATCCCTACCAACCTTGACCTCAGGGACTCGACAAATTACAAAAATATCAAACTATAAAGTTTATTACGAACTCACCACCACATCCAGTGTAGGAGGCAGGTTTTGTACCCCAGTTGCCCATCCCAACCATCATCTCCATCTTTCCTCTTCCCATCAGTGAAGATCCCTATAACCACCCTTCACCACTTTCACCTTATACCAATCCCCCCAAAATTCTTTATACTTTTTAGAATTACAATTATTTCAGTACATTTATTTTATTTAAAAACAAAGCTCCCTTTAAATTATTACACATTTTTTCTTCAATTTAAGTTTACTAACTATACCTAACATAAGCAAAAAGAAGACTGATATATATACATTTAATACAGTTAAACACTAATAGCTAACAACCTAACATTTATATACTAAACAAATCAAGAAGAAAAATAAAAAATTTTTATTTTTATTTTTTTTTACATATCGCATCTCTACCTCTTACATCGATTTTTCTAATCTTTCGTAAAAAAAATACAGTTGTAACCCTCTTTGTGTTATAAGTGTAGCTTCTTTAGAATCCACTAAAAAGAATGATTTTGAGTTGCACCCAAAAAAATTGTTATTTTTGGTGATCACTGAAAATCGCAAAAACAACTACTTTTGATAAATATGTATTATTCGCAATTCCTTACAATGAAACATCTGTTTTTCAATTTTATAGTAAATATTAAAAAACCCGTTATTTGAAAATTTGTAAATTTTGAGTTGACTCACTTTAGAGGTACAGGTGCGATATATGACCTATAAAAATAATAAAAATAACTAAACATTAATACTTTCCAACAAAAGTGCCACTCGTATAAATATTTTTTCTTCACTTTAAAATTCTTTATCTTACTCTTCTTTTTTTTTTTTTTTGTAACCGCCGGTGAATTAAATTTTTTTCTATACGGATATCACATTTGGTCTTCCAAGGCCTACCTAGCGCTTACGAAAGCCCTATCTCGAAGGAGCTCCCCAAAACTAGATGGTCCGCAGCTAAGCCTCTCTAATGTGTGATCTATATATATGTGTCTAAATTTTCCTTTTTTTCTATTCGCTATGGGAAATTTCCCGGAACTCGTTTTTTTTTCTTTACTTTATTTTTTATATTAATAGCACTCTGGTTTCACATTACTTATTAATAACTTAAAAATAGCATTCACTAATTCTACGTAGCTCTAAATACTCAATTTATAATAGTTTCCCTTTTTTTCTCTAACGATTTGCCGGGTGTTTTACATAAGTTCCGTATTATGGGTAATTTTAAACGTATGGCTTACCATATTTAAATTTTCTTTCTCTTTTCGTTAAAAATTGAATATTTCTATTTTTTTGTTTAAAACTTGAATATTTCTAATTTTTCTTGGCAAGAACACAAATTTTACCAAATCTCCTAATTTTTGTCTTCTTTACAGACTAATTCATGTGGTTCGTAAACACAAATAACATGTAATTCGTACACATAAAAAAAAATATTTACCAGAATTGACCGGGTGCAAAAGTTTGTCCATAAAAAAAAATTTATTCCAACAAAAATAGTAACCACAAAAACAAATGGCCAAACCAAGAGGACCAAATAAAAAAAGAAAAGCTATCAACGTTGTCTGGATTCATTTCACCCAAAATACCCATCCGTAGGTAAGCTCAAGCCAGCTTGTAATATTCTTCCCTTGAAAAGAATCTTTTTTTCCTAAAATTATATATTTCTGCATAAAGCAAAAAAAAATGTTTTCACCCATTAAAACAATATACATACATACATACAAATAAACGCAAGTGGTACTTCGATATTTGAAGAAATAGTGCCTCATAAAAATCTACAAAAATGGACCCAGCACGTTGCGAACGAAGTCACGGAAACTCATCCTACAGAGGTATCGGTACCCTCTGAACATGACGTCAGGATGCTGGAACGCAGACTAAACACGTAAGTTTTAAATCCTTTGATTTTGTGGTCTTCAAAAATACTAAACTTACTTTTTCACATCCAGGGCGAACGCCACCATCACTCAGACCCACCGCAATAAATAACACAGTGCTCTTGCCTTTCCCAGGCGCACGCTGTAAAAACTGTAACTTGTGGATGGTTCCAATGTGCACTTTGGATTTCGTGTTGGGAAAATATTCCAGCGAAATCCACTTGCAAAACAGCTTCGTTCTGGTCTCGTATTTCTTTCATGTCTTGGAAACATTGTGCCTGCATATGGCTGACGTACCAATGCGTTTTAAATTGATCCAATTTAAAATGTAAAATTTTCAAATATTCGTCTACAGAAGCTTCCTTAACATTTATTTGGAAACGCCCTTCTTCACTTGTCCACTGCTCCCACGACACTGTAATAGTCCCATTATAATCTAATGGTAAGAGATCTGATATATTATCACAATCATTTCTCATACATTTTTCACTATACAAATTGCAGCATATTGACTTCAAGACTTTTGTAGGACTGTCGGGTATGGTGGAAAAAATCTTATGAGCGACATCTGTCACAAATCCGAAGTTTGCATGATAGATGCACATACACATATTAAGAGGAGTTTCCGCAACAAGGCACACATTTGGCGGCCGTTAATTATAAAACAAAGATTTCCCAATTTTAAAACAAGGATTTCCAAATTTTTAGATTTAAGTGAAGATCGGGAAGCAGCTCTATATGGGACCTATGACTAAGAATTGTCATATAGGGATTATTTTTGGACTACTGATTAATGGATATAATAAATACATACAAATCCAGTTTGACTGAGATCTATGTTATGATTTGGATCTTATGGCAATTTATGTGGATTTCATAGGGGTCATTTGTATGGGGACTAGGTCTGAACATGGACCGAATTACACTAATTTCAATAGCATTCATCCTATGGCCGATAAAAGCTTATACCAAATTTCATAAAAAATATACATATTTGCGACCTGTAGTTTGACTACAAGGTTTACATGGACCGACAGACGGACGGACGGACGGACATCGCTAAATCAACATAGAAAGTGATTCTGAGTCGATCGGTATAGTAAAAAATGGGTCTAGGTCAAATATTTTTGGTAGTTACAAACAGCAACACAAAGTCATTATACCCAAACCACATAGTGGTATAGGGTATAATAAAAAGACATCTTTTAAGCAAACCTATACATATATACGACAGATCAAAACATCGCTAAGAAGACTGGCATTCCATATAAAGTTCATGATTTAAGGGTGGGGTAAGGTTTTAAATGCGAATAAAGCGTATTTTCAAGATTATTTTTTGAAGATATGAAACAAAAAATTGAAATACGTTTAAAAGTTAATATGTTTCCCTAGGTAATCAGGAAGAGTTTTGTTTTTAGAAAAACACGAATTTTGCTATAAAATTTCGGTGAATTTGTTGTTAAAAAATGGGAAAAGTTTATTTAAAAAAAACTCTTGCTAATTACCTGTTCATTTGTGTGTAGAAATATTGTATAAAATTTCAAAGGATCACAGACTTCAAAAATGTTGTTTGCGAGAAAATTAAAAGTTTTTAACATATGTATACTTTATTCCGCATGAGGGCCGGTCGCTGGAAACACTGTATCGTCGTTAGTTTTGCTCCGATTTACTTAAAATTTTGACACCACCTCTCGACATATCGTGTCTTCAGAAAAAAGTTAAAAGAAAATTAAAAAAATTTTAAACCTTACCTTAAGAGCTTACAAGAACAATGGGGTCAAAATTCTGTTTATGCTATGAAAAAGTTAACGTTCACAATATCAAAGTTTTGCATGCAGAATACGAAAATCTCAATTCATTTTTTTATAAAAATTCCTCTATTTATTCGGAAATGCTATCCCCGTCAGAAAATAACAAAAAGGATTTTATGGAACTTGTAAGAAAATATAATCCCAAATGATATTTATGAGTTGCATTACAAAATTTAATTGATACTTCAACCCATAAAAACTGTTAGCTTTTTTACTTTATATATCTGAAATTAAGAACATACAGTCAAGATATAACGAAAATGTTGAGCTAATACCATCTTGACAGAATATCAAAACATTGTAAGATAAAAAAACTTTCCAGTTAATACCCTTTTGTGAAAAAAAAAATAATAAAAAAAAATAATACAAAAAAAGACATCGAGAAGTTTCAGAAAAATGGTATTAACTCAATAAATAGTTTTTTTTTTGCAATAATTGCAAAAAATTAAAAAGAAAACAATGGAAATATATTTTCAAATGGAATTTGCTTACTATGATGAATTCGGATTTTTAAATGCTCTTAAAATGTAACTGCAAACAGTTTTTGACCTCTACTGAAAATTTAAAAAAAAAAGGTTTATTTAATTGAAAATTTTAACCACCGAATCACTGGCACGAATCTTCCTTCAAACTGACAAGCTCTTGTTGTTTTATTTTATAATATTCGCCAAGGGAAATTAATCGTGCAAAAAAGTACTAATCTAACTATAAAAGACTGCACGAGTTTCTGGCAAAAACACAGAATCCGCACTAAAATATCACGATATAGTGTGGAAAATGGGTTAAATTACACGGAGTTTTGCAAAATTTTCAAAAAAAAAAAAGAAAATGCGAAGAAGACCGCTTAACTGCTCAAAGATAAAGAAAATTTATTTGTCCATACCTTGTATGCTTTAAAGACAAAATCTTTTCGAAACGGCAGCGAGAACCTGGTAGACGGGGATCTTTGATAGGAGTGGATTACAATCTATGGCGAAGAGAAGAGAAAACAAAATTGAGGTTATTAGCAGAAAGAAATAGGCAGCTAATGGAAAATAAAACAACAACCAATTCACCAAATTTTAGTTTCTCATCAGATTCATCATCCATCAATTCCGTTGAAAATCCTCAAGATCACAGTTCTCAGTTGTTGGAAGAAAATTTAATGCTTTTACAAAAATGGGGAAAAGGAATTTCTTTCCCCGAAACTTGTGGATGCCCTTGATAGAAGCCAATTGAGTATGCGTGACTCCGTGTATATTCTTCCATGCAAAGAATAAGAACACGGATGAGAAAAGAACGTGCCGAAAATATTGAAGCAGATTTTAAAAATCGTATTCCTGGAATGGCCACTATTCATTCGGATGGTACGTTATTGCCTGCAATAAATGCACAAAATGTTAAAGAAGAATGACTTCCAATTGTGATCACGTACGAAAATGAAGAGAAACTTATTGCAGTACCCAAATTTGATCACGCAAGTGTAAAGAGCAGGCTATAGCTGTATTAAATGCAACAAATGACTGGAAACTCTTCGATAAAGTTCAAATTATATGCAGCGACAACACACCTTCCAACACGGGTCGCTTTAATAGTGCATGTGTGCTACTGGAGCAAGCACTAGAAAGGAACTACTACTAGTTGGGTGCAGGCATCATGAATACGAGTTTGTGTTAAAAACTGTTTGAACCCAAAATCCCTCAAGTTACGATTAGCGCTAATGTACCGCACTTTAAAAAGTTGAAAAACAACTTTAACAATATTACCCATAACAATATTCAAAATGGTACTTCCACTGCAAGCCATCATTTTCAACCATCGCAGATTGACAACTTGATTAGCTTATATTTTTCTGAACTCGAAAAACCAATTGTCAGAGATGATTACCGTGAATTGATCGAGCTTTCGATATTGTTTTTGAACGGAAATGATAATAGCAAATTTAAAATAAGGCCTCCTGGGGCTACGCATCAAGGTCGATCGACGGCGAGAGTTATTCATGCGATAAAAATGTTCTTATTTCGTATTAGCTAAAATTAATCAGAACGCAGAGAAGGTTTGCAGGAAGTTGCTCTATTTATTGTAACAACTTTCGTTAAACCATGGATACAATGCAATGAGGACGTAAAAGCTTCCTACCAAGCCTAGTGTTTTATTAAAGCTGTTAAGAGCTATGAATGTATGGACCATTCAATGACAGAAGCTGTTTTAAAAAAATTTTGTCAACATCTATATTATCTAACTGAAGAACTCGTCATTTTATCACTTTTTGATGACACGGTTGATATTGAGACATAGAAGAGTATTATGCTGGCTAAACACCAGGCACCGGTTGCTCCAATGTGTTGTAGCAACAATGATACACACGTATCAACGGTTGCCTCAATCAACCAGATATATCAAAACTTTTTGATATTTTTCGTTGGTTGATGCAACCGGTTGAAGCAACCGTTGCCTGGTGTGCAGCCAGCATTATGGATAATTTAACAAAAGAAAGCACATTTGAAAATGCAAAGCGATATGTTCCATCGAAAGAGGAAATGCGTTGCTCATTATTTGGTAAGTATTTTCAAATTATAATTAATTATAATTATTAATTAATTTACATGATATTAATTTCCTTTTCTATTTTGCACAGATAAAAATCTGTACGACTGTGTTGGCAATATTAGTTCGTGATTATCAACACAGGTTAAATTTTTTGAAATATTGTTTTTTTATTGTCAAACATATGTTTTAATTCCTTAAAATTAAATATAATATTAATTTTTACGTACATTTTGGATTCAAACCACCAGCTTCCTCGATTAATGTTTGCACAAATACTGTTGAGGTTAATTCGAATTAACTTTGAATATTTTAGCTTTTAATAAATTCAAAATGGCAGAAATATATAATCTATAATGCTATGTTCACACGGACAGCAAGATTCGTGGTTCTCTTTCTCATTCACGGCTCGCGCCCGAATCATGATTGAATCTACATGGTTCGTCATACAAAAATTTGAAAGTGAATCTACTTGGTTCAAAATGAACCAAGTTGTGAACCTAGAAACATTGAGTGTCATCTCCAAGTTTGATAAGAAACTATCGCTAGTTTATCTGAACTAGCTGTCAAAAATATATAAACAAAAAAAAAAAAAAAAAACAAAAAATTAATTTGTGCAATAAAATAAATAGAAACATTTAACAAATAAAAAGTACATATTTACATATATATATTCAAACAAAAATGGAATAAATGAAATAGTGAAACGTAAAGTGTAGAAGGATGAAACAAGAACACTCGTCTGAACACGAAGGTTCACAATCATGATTCAGCGAGCGAATCAAGTGGTTCATTTTGCCGTCTGAACATGCTATAAGTGTGTATAATAAAAGATAATAAGATATCGATAACTAAACAAAGCTGCAATTTATTATAGCCAAATACAAAGCTGCATTTTATGTAGGTGGCGGTAACACTTTGTTTCAATAATAAGCAAAAATAAGTTTCGTCGTTTGAAAATAAACACTGATTTTTCCACCGAAGACGCATCAACTTGGGAAGACAGTGCATCCTTTTTAGAACCTAAGTCAGAAGTTATTCACTTGAAAGCAGTTAATGACAGTGCTGAAAGATCTGTTAAGCTCACGCAATGTATTCAAGAGCACAGAAAAATACATCCAAATTGTACAAATATTACTTTAATAAGAAAATATACTGCAACTGCTTAATGATAATAATATTGCATATATATTTATTTTCTTTTTTTTACCATAAAAATAAACGAAACTATTATATTCAAGTCCAAAAACAGTACGATAATGGCAAAACGCATATTTCACTCTTTAAGGCCCCGTCGCTTAGGGAAGACGAGGTCGTAGTGGCGTAAAATTACTCATTAGTTATATTCAAGTTAAATGGAGAAAAATTAGTGGGTACCGTTTCAACATTTCCAACATTGAAACTTAATGGCCACTCTAATATACATACATATGTACATTTTATTACAAATGGAATGAAAAATTTGCACACCCATATTGGTGTGGAGGGTGACAAAAAAACAAGAAGCAAATTTAAAAAATAATTACTTTTTTTCAAACATGTTAGATTTTATAATTTTATGAACAGATTCATGAAAATGTTTTGGAAAAATAAAAATATATGATTCATGTATAAAATCGAAGGTTACTCAAAAAAGTTTTAATTTTTAATTCACTGAAAGAAAAATCATTCACATAATTGGCATTTTAATATTTTTTACAAACAAAATTGTGTGAGGTGTTATTTTGATAATATAAATAATTATGTTACATGCAGACATACATTTCATTTTGTAAATAATAAATGACAATAAAATTAATATAGTTAAACAATACGCTTTTAAACATACCCAAGGACCGCCTTGGTGCCAATAGCCTTCACTGATGCCATCGGCCAACTGCGACTCAAGCGGAAGTTCAGGTTCAAGTGGCCACTCGAGTGGTTTGATTTTTTTTTGTTTTGATGAATCCCCGTGGGGACAGCTGAGCACCGACTGGGGGCAACCTATTTTGCAACTAATGTTTTTGATCTTTATTTATTGTAACTACACTTTATTCAACTAAACTTTAATCAAGTGATTTATTTTTCAATGTTTGATTTTTAGTTAGACCGTTTTTAATAATTATTAATATTGTAAGTTTCTTGTGTACATTTACACGATCACTTTTGCATAAATTAAAAAATTTGATATTTTAATTTCAAATATTGACATTTAAAAAACAAGTAAGAAAATTATAGTCGGTCTAGACTACCCTATAACATGCGTTTAGAGACCTTATCTCTTAGGCCCAACTAATTGGATCTAGAAAATATGCATAAACCAAATTTGAGTGGCATTGTTATTACTTTTTTTTTGCCTTCGGATATGAAAAAGTTCATGTCGGATGCTATAAATATATGGGGACTAGGTCAAAAAAGGAATGAACCTGACCATATTTGGTAAATGCAAAAATATATTTTAATCCCAATTTAAAAAAAAATCCTGTGAAACAATTTTTTTTTTAAAGATTTAAGTGAAGATTGGAAAGCAGCTTTATATGGGGGCTATGACTAAGAATTTTCCGATAGGGTTTATTTTTGGATTACTGATTAATGGGAGTAATGATCATACACAAACCTAATTTGATGGAGATCTATAAGATAATTTGGATTTTATGACAATTTAAGTCGATTTCATAGGGGTGATTTGTATGGGAAGTTTACACACAAAATTTCATCAAAATATTTTCATATTTGCGACCTGTATTTGGATTACAAGGTTTACATGGACACACAGACGGACGGACGGTCGGACAGACATTCCTAAAGTGATTCTGAGTCGATCGGTATAATAAAAGAAGAGTCTATGTCAAATATTTTTAGTAGTTACAAACATCAGCACAAAGTAATTATACCCTGACCCCATAGTGGTATAAATCATTATTTTTCTGTATTGAGCAGAGTTTGACCTAGAGCAATATTTTATTTAACCGATTGACTCAGAAGCACTTACTTAAATTTCATTCGATTAATCGCGGAATAAGTAAAAAAACATCAATTAAACGATTAAAAGTATTTGTTAAAAGCGATGTTTATAAACAAGTTTTTATACCCTCCACTCCAGTGTGCAGAGGGTATATATAAGTTTGTCATTCCGTTTGTAATAATTAGAAAAAAGATTTCGACCCCATAAAATATATATATTTGTGATCCTTATAACAACCAGAGTCGATATAGCGATGTCCGTCTGTCCGTCTGTGGAAATTACGATGACGGCATCAATCGGGCAGCTAGGGTGCCCGTTGACATAAAAAATGATTCATTGACATCCTGAAAAGTTTGCTATTTGAAATCGTCCAAATCGGTCGATTAGGGCCCGAGATTTGAATAAAGAACTAAAAAAAGTCTTGAAAAAATATAATTTTCTATGTTGTTCTTGTCACGATCACGCCCTCAATAGGACAGCTTAGGTGATCATTTTTAGTGAGAATGATTCAACAAATTCATGGGAAGATTTCTATTTCAAAAATCATTAAAATCGGAGGAACAGGTCCAGGGAAATCTCTGAAAAATTAAAAAAAAATGAAAAATATGATGTTTCTATATTGTTCTTGTTGTTATTCTAAATGTTGTATTGTTGTCATAGCTGGACTTGTTGTTTTTGTGGTCGTTGTGGTAATAATATAATAAAAAATAACCCTTTGTACATTTTTTTCATCAACTCTGGTAGACAAATTTAAAAGTTTCCATTGTTATGGCATCACTAAACAAATTTACTAGATCATTTCTGTCATTGCCACGAGCCTGTCTGCAAAGTTTCAGATCGATTGGGTCACGGGAAAGGGGTTAAAATCGATCCAAAATTTTTTCGACAAACAGACACTACGAGTTAATATAAAGGGAGTAAAAATTCACCAGCATCTAAAGCAAATAATGCTAAAATATGTACCTAGTTGTTAATAAAAAAAAAACAATGTAAATTTAGCAAAAAAAAATTTATATATTAATTTATTTAAATGTTTGATGTTGTATTTTTTGTGTGTAATAAATAAATAATACAAATAATATACATATATTCTATATATGTATATCCATAATAACTGCATGTTAGAAATAAATCGGTATATTATTTTATTTTCATAAAATTCTGCAATATTTTGTTGTGGGGAAAATACATTTCTTTTGCATTAACAGAGTGTCACTTCATTTTGCTCAGCGTGACTATGCCACAGTAGATGGCGCCACAATGTTTGTTCTAATTAGCTTTGCAATACATAGTTATTTCTATTTTAACATGAATGTCAATATTTTCAAATAGATATCATACAGCACAATGTTAAGAGTATACACGGACTGGTCTTTTATTTCATACGTTTTTTCATTATTCTTTTACAAATATGAACATAAGTTTGGCATACTAACTTTTTGTTGTCTTTACAAAATAGAGTTACCGAGTTCATCAATGAGTTTTTTGTTTCCAAACCCGTTCTACATAGCTATATAGAATTATTATTCTGCTTTACCTACAAAATATCTGATTGCGATTACATCTAATTTTTAAAAATTGTTTATAATTAATAAAGCATTATTATTCACATAAATACAAAATTGCACTTTTTAAATTTTCCATTCAAATTTTAGAAAATATCAATTCTAAAAACTGGAATTAAAATCATACCAAAACGTCGGAAATAATAATTTTAAATTTAGAAGACATCAATTGCTTCAAATTCCAAAAAAAAACACCAAATATGTTTACATTTAAAAAATGTTTACATAAAAAAAACAAATATTGGCATTCAGGAGAAATTAATAGCTTTTCAGTAACTTCTTTTAACGAAAGTCGAATCGTTAAAAAAAGAAAAGCAAAATTATCAGTAAAATTTTTAAACGATATTCGCTATTGCTAAAGTCAGCTGTTGTTGTTATCTAAACGACAACCATTTTTGTGTTTATTCAATCGATAAAAATTTAAATTTTTAGGTTGAAATGTCGTCATACATAAATAAAAATCATAAAATAGTGAAAATATTTTGCTTCTATTAAAAAACTTTTTTATATAAATAAAAAAATTAAAATAACATATTCAATTCATTATTTCATTTTCAAAAAAATAAACAGAAATATTAGTTAAAAAAAATAGAGATATTAAACATAAACATAAAATCATCCTGTCAAACACGAAGTAATTTGTTTTTTCTATTCTTCTTCTTCTTCTTTGTGTTTTTCGCTTATTTTGACAGAGATGCCACTCGTTTACAATTTAAATAAATAGAAAAATAGATTTGTCAACTGTCGTTAAGATGTATGTACTTAGTGAATCACTTAATCCTAAGTGCAAACAACAATAGCTGTCGATATATTTTGCCATTGTCGGATCGTTGAAATTTACAGAATCGGACTACAGAAAACATTAATTTAAATTCAATGACTTTTATAAAACCTCAAATGATATTTAAGAATTGCGAACATAAAAATTGTTACATAAATAAACGCAATTGATGAGAATGTTATTTTATATATAAATTTTCACAATTTTTTTTGGATGAATATTTGAAGTTCTTCAGAAAATAAAGATAACAAATTATTTTATTTAAAATTTTTGTGATATATGGTTTTTTGCGTTTGGCATCCCTAATTTAATTATTTATTATTATAAATTTATTCAACTTTTGAAAAAAGTTGAGAGAGCTTTTTTCGGTTATTATTTTGTTACTCCATCCGACCTATATGGCCGCAATGAAGAAATATTTGGCCAGTTAAAAGCCAAAAAAGCACGATTTAATGCACATAGCCACCCTACACAACCATTGCCTTTGAAATGGAGGTTAGGGCGAGCTATTTAATTAGCAAAAACTAAATTAAACGAGAAGTTATGTCATATAACCGGAAACGCATGCATATGGGAAATGCATGCATATTTTTCCAATATTTTGTTTACATTTATCGTCAATACTCAAACCGAGGTGCAGGGTATTAAAGATTCGGCACAGCCGAATTTAACACTCTTACTTGTTTTAAATTGAAATAATTAAAATGTTACAATTTTATTTAAAACAATTAAAGTTTTAGTAATAGCTCCTACATCATAGTTTCGAGAAAGCGTCTTAGGCCCAAAAGCGATTAGATAACAACCGTACTGGGTGAGGTCATTAATGGACATAGAAAAAATATTTGTAGGCTACAAAATGCTCTAAAAAATTAGTTTTTATTTCTAAAAGACAAACAATTCTAACAGATAAACTTTAATTGGGTTTGTTACGTGCCCCAAAGGCACTGTAGTGGTGTTGCCGACTAGCTCGCTCAAAGCAACGGGTCAGGTCCCAACCCACCACTACAGCCCAGGGACGAGCACAATTAAAAAAAAAGTAAACTACAAAAAAAAAAAACAAAAAAAAACTACAAAACAAAACGCAGGTTGAACATTTCAAAGGGGAGACACGATGGTCTATGTCCCACAACCCCTCCCAACCTTAGTCACTTTCTGCCGCTCAATTCTATGTGACCCCGTTTCCATACACACCTTTACACTTACCACATTTTCCTCATATCTTCGACCTAACCCTTAAACACAAAATTTAGCAACACATTTTTTTTTTTTAATTCAACTTAAATGTTCACATAATTATTTTTATTTCTAATAAAAAAAAAATAAAAAAATATAAAAACAAACAAAAGATAAATAAACAGAATAAAAAAAATAGTATTTAAAACAAATTCAGGTAGCTCAATAAAAAAAATTGGTGCCGAAATTAATAAAAACAAATACTAGATCTTGAAAACAAAAAAAATTACTTGGCGGTAAAACATCAACCACATATAAAATCCCTAAAGCCTACAAAGCATCAATCGCTCCATTTTGAGCCACGCACTACAAGAAAAAAACACAAAATGGCATACCTAACGAGCTCTCTAGGTGAGGGACAAATTAAACTTGGGCTCATACGCCACACAAAAAAAACTAAACACTATCTAGATCGAACTTTGTAAACTTTATCACACGCGCAATATTAAACAAAACTCAAAATTTGGACAGTTTTAAAAATTAAGGCACTTACATCACTTCTAGCTATAACTACAATTTGCAAAGAAAGAAAAAAAAACTTAAACTAACTTATTATTACACTAACCTTAACACAACCATTTACCTAATCCTAACTTAAATGCTTAAACAAACTTCTAATTTACGCGCCTCTTTTTTTCTTCAAATTTAAATTATCACTTAAATTTTATTTTTTTTTTGTTCAAATTAAAATTTCAACTTTTCTCCTTTTTGCAATTTTAAACTTTTTTTTTTTTTTTTTTTTTAAATATTAAACTTAACCTTTCTTTTCTCCCGACACACACACTATTCCGGCAACTATGTTTCGAGTGCGCCACAGAAGTGGACTTTGATCACCACCGCACAGATTTCGTCACCCAGCAAAAAAAAAAAACAACACAATTTCCTGATTTACCTTTTTTCGTCCCGTTCACCTTAAAAAAAATTTTCCGGTTTACCAAACTTCTTATTCGCTTCCCTTATTGCACAGGACAATCGTTGGTGACACTCATCCTCTAACCCAACCGGCTCGGACGATCTCCACACCACTTCCAACACTCACTTTCGCTTGCCTAATACATGCGAATTTATTTAATTCCATAAAATTTAATTTTACTCCTTTACCTTTAAAATTTCTTCTTCCACACTCCACCTCTCCTTTTGCTTCTCGGAAAGTCTCGCCACTTGTTTCACACTTATAGCACTATTCAATCTTTACACCACACTTTACACCAATAAAATTTAACAAACTTTTAGTTCCGGTCAAGGTTAAAAACGCACACCTTTTCTGCGCCAATGACTTTTACAATGGCTACTTTCTTGCCTATCTAACCCTAAATATACTCTCGGTATACTTCCACCTAAACCGACCACTACACTGACATTTTCCATACAATTCCCATACATTTTCCAAACATTTATAACGGACAAGACATAAAACAAAACACCTAAACATCATTGTCATTTTTATCCCGTTGCCGAGTTTTTATGAAGGGGTACTACCTAAAAATACACCACTGTCATCCCATACAAAAATAAACCTCTCAACTGGGCATCACTTCATTTTTCCATTGTGAATGACAATTTACTACTTATTTTACCCCCCCTATCTCACATCACACTGCAATTGTAAAATCGTTGTATACGTATTATCAACGAAAAATTGTTCGAATTAGTCGAATCCATCGCCATTAACTTTTATGCTCACACATCTGACTGCAATCTCATTTTTAAAATGTTGTCGAAGCGTAAACTTGAAAAAATTTGTTTACTTCTCTCTCTTATTTTATTTTTAAATAGAGTTACCGAGTTTATTATACAGGCACATGTTTGAGGGAAAATGTTTACATTTATTATTATTAGTCTTGTTTTAATAATAGTTAATAATATTTATGCTCTATAATTAACAAACATGCATTTTTATATGCGCATTTGAAGAAATAAATCATAATAATAGATTTAACAAGTTAAAACTTTAATTACAATTTTGCAGAATCCAGTAAATTTGTATTTAATTTATAACAGGGTAACATTAATCATCGTTAGTGTCAGCCACTACTCGCACGAAAAATTTGATGCCATTAGTGTGACCACTGCGGAAAATGTGTGTGTATTAGTAAAAAAAATGTGAGTGTATTGAGTTTTTCGAACTTGCAGTGTGATGTGAGATAGCTGGGTAAGACAAATTACTGAAAAAGCAAATAAAACACGTATATTAGATAAAACCTGCAAAAAATATACAACCATCCAAAAAAAAAAAAACACAATCCACACATTAACTAAGCTCTCCAACACAAAGAAAAACAACCACCGCCAAACATCAAAACTTCCATCCACCGAAAAGAAACAACACAAACACACATTCAACACAATTATATTAAATAATTATCCATCCAATTAACTCTTTGTTTTTCCCTTTTCCAGTCCAAACATCCGCAACAACAACCCGGCTACAGGAGCATAAAACTCTACACTGGACTACAAGCAAACCCAACCTCTGCACACTCAACCACAACCTGCATCCACAAAAAGAAACACCAACGCGATCACCACTTAACTCATTTAACGCAAAAAAACACAAATTAGAAAAAACAACCACAAACTGACATCAATACAAAAAATAAAGACGCTAAATATAATCAAGAGCAGAAAAAAAACAAGTAAGAAAATTATAGTCGGTCTAGCCCGACTATACAATACCCTATACGATGGTTTAGAGACCCCATCTCTTCGGTCCAACTAATTGGATATATCAAATAAGCATAAACCAAATTTGAGTGGCATTTTTATTAATTTTCTTCGCTGCAGATATGACAAAGTTCATATTGGATACTATATTTATATGGGGACTAGGTCGAAAAATGGACCGATTCTCACCAATTTCACTAGCGTATATCCCATGGCCGGTGAAAGCTTGTATACCAAATTTCATCGAAATATATTCATATTTGCGACCGGTCGTTTGATTGCAAGCTTTACATGGACACACAGACGGACGGACGGACGGACATTGCTATTTCAACTCAAAAAGTGGTATTTTTGGTTGTTACAAACAGCAGCGCAAAGTCATTATGCTCAAACCACATAGTGGTATAGGGTATAACAAGTACTGAAATACACCCAAAACTAAACATTTCCTACCAACTTACTTTTCCATTTTTTTTCCAGGCAACCATCCACCAATCTTCAACCGCAACAGGTTTGTATATATTTGTATATATTTTTACACCTTTTATATTAACTCGTAGTGTCCGTTTGCTTGTCTGTTTGTCGACAAAACTTTGGATCGATTTTGTAATTAACCTTTTCCCGTGATCCAATCGAGCTGAAACTTTGTAGGCAGACTCGCGGCGACGATAAAAATGATCTGACACATTTTTTTTGATATTTGGCATAGATATTTTCCTATACATTTTCAATCAATCAATTATTTAATTACGTGATGGTAAATTAATTTACAAATAAATATCATTACGTAAAATGACCGAAAAAGACCGAATCTTTAATATATAGCATTTTTTGTGATGTGCTTGTTTTGAGGTGAACAACATACAGTTTTGAACAATTTGACACTTTTGAGGTGAACAATATATCATTTTGAAGTTAGAAAAATAAAGAAATTAAATTTGACATATTAAAAAAAAATTAAAAGTTAAAAATATGTGCATATGTGCGTACATTAGCGATATAATTTTTGGAATTTTTTGCAAATATAAAAATTTGCCTGCCAAGGCAAGGAAAAATATGAATAATTACATTTTTACTTTGGTTACTCTTTGATTCAATACCGGGAAATTGAATTTATAACCTGAATGAAAATTTTCCTTTAATATCCAGGGTGGTATTGAAATGTATATCGTTGCATACTTTTTCGCTTGTGATTTATTGAATTTTTATTGATATTGATTATTCCGCATATGATTTTTTAAACTAAAATGCTTGTGATTTATTGCATTTTTATTGTTATTGATTATTCCCCATATGATTTTTTAAACTAAAATGAAATTAAAAAATATAATATCTCTTTCGAAAAAAATCCAAAGTCTGCACCAAGGCTTTGGTAAAATATCGAGATATACAAAACGTTGAAATATCATTACAGTACTTTAAACAAGTGACAAAGCAGAAAGATGTTATTGGAAGGTTTTAGCAAAAGAAAGAAAGAGTAAAGATAAAAGGTTGCCAAAACATCTAAAGAAATTTTGACTTTGGGGATAAAACTTAAAATTGAAAAAATATTGTGGGAGGTATTAAAAAAAAGTTAAAAAGTTGATATTATCTTACCAAAACCATTAAAAACGTCTGAATGATAGCAATTTTAATGAAATATTTGATGTATATTGTGAGAGAGAATCTCTTTCTGAACAAGAACCCGTCCAAAATACAAATTCTGATGATTCTGATTTATCATCAACATTTCCAACATTGAAACCTAAGGGCCACTCTAAAATACATACATACGTACATTTTATTACAAGCAGAATAAAAAACTTACACACACATAGTGGAGGGTAACAAAAAAACCAGAAATAAATTAAAAAATTATTATTATTATTCGATTTCATAATTTGTAAGAACAAATTCATGAAAATGTTTTGGAAAAATAAAAATATATGATTCACGTATGATTACTAAAAAAAGTTTTAATTTTTAATTCACTGCGAGAATAATCATTCACATAATTGGCATTTTAATAATTGTGTTACATACAGACATACATTACATTTTGTAATTATCTTAGTTCCGGACCTGCCGGACGTGATTACCAACAAAATGCCGTCCGCCGAATTTCGATACGACATCTGATTCTCAATAAAAATGACACCCCGTTTGCCTCTCATTCTTACGTACCCCACGCTCTGGCAGAGGAAGATAAAAAAAAATAGAAACATAAAGAAGTACGGAAAAAGAAAATAACGTCTACTTTTACGTAAAAACCCAAAGTTGATAAATTCAAAAACGGCTGAGCTACAGCACTTTTAAAAAACGTTATTTTTGTGGGATTGAAAGGTAGGACATACCTTAAGTGAAGATCGGAGAGCAGCTTTATATGGGGGCTATGACTAAGAATTGTCCGATGGCGTTTATTTTTGGACTACTGATTAATGGGAGTAATAAACATAGACAAACCCAATATGACCGAGATCTATAAGATAATTTGGATTTTATGACAATCGATTATGACAGTCGATTTCATAGGGGTGATTTGTATGGGAAGCTTACACACAAAATTTCATCAAAATATTTTCATATTTGCGACCTGTATTTGGATTACAAGGTTTACATGGACACACAGACGGACGGACGGTCGGACAGACATTCCTAAAGTGATTCTGAGTCGATCGGTATAATAAAAGAAGAGTCTATGTCAAATATTTTTAGTAGTTACAAACATCAGCACAAAGTAATTATACCCTGACCACATAGTGGTATAAATCATTATTTTTTTGTATTGAGCATAGTTTGACCTAAAGCAATATTTTATTTAACCGATTGACTCAGAAACACATACTTAAATATCATTCGATTAATCGCGGAATAAGTAAAAAAACATCGATTAAACGATTAAAAGTATTTGTTAAAAGCGATGTTTATAAACAAGTTTTTTTAAATTGAAATAAGTAAAATGTTACAATTTTATTTAAAACAAGTAAAGTTTTAGTTATAGCTCGTACATCATAGTTTAGAGAAAGCGTCTTAGGTCCAAAAGCGATTAGATAACAGCCGTACTGGGTGAGGTCATTAATGGACATAGAGAAAATATTTGTAGGCTACAAAATGCTTTAAAAAATTAGTTTTTATTTCTAAAAGACAAACAATTCTAACAGATAAACTTTAATTGGGTTTGTATATATTTTTACTCCTTTTATATTAACTCGTAGTGTCCATTTGCTTGTCTGTTTGTCGACACAACTTTGGATCGATTTTGGATTTAACCTTTTCCCGTGATCCAATCGAGCTGAAACTTTAATAGATAGCATTTTTTGTGATGCTGTGCTTGTTTTGAGGTGAACAACATACAGTTTTGAACAATTTGACAGTTTTGAGGTGAACAATATATCATTTTGAAGTTAGAAAAATAAAGAAATTAAATTTGACATATTAAAAATAAAATGAAAAGTTAAAAATATGTATGTGCGTACATTAGCGATATAATTTTTGGAATTTTTTGCAAATATCAAAATTTGCCTGCCAAGGCACGGAAAAATATGAATAATTACATTTTTACTTTAGTTACTCTTTGATTCAATACCGGGAAATTGAATTTATAGGGGTGATTTGTGTGGGGACTATGTCCGAACAAGAACCGATTTTCACCAATTTCAATAGGGTTGCATAAATTTGGTATATAACATATATGCTATGGCCGATAGGAGGTTATATTCCAAATTTTATCAAAATATATTCATATTAGCGACCTGTAGTTTGATTACAAGGTTTACATGGACTCACAGACGGACATACGGACGGACATCGCTAAATCGGCTCAGAAAGTGATTAAGACTCGATCGCTATAATAAAAGATGGGTCTAGGTCAAATAATTTTTACAAATAATTTTTTTACAAACAGCAGCACAAAGTCATTATACCCAAACCACATAGTGGTATAGGGTATAATTAGAATATTAGATATGCTGAGAGCTCATATTAGCCGAAACAAGCATTTTGCTAAATTTTTATTGCGAGTGTGTACATAATTTAACAAAAGTTTTTTTTTACAAAATTAATCAATTTCCATTTACAAATCAAAGCTTAGAAACAAAGAAAATTTTGTATTTGATCTAATTTATGTTTTTATTGTCATATTTCTATCCAGATTGTAAAAATTTTCCTGCAAAATATCTTCAAAATTAATTAAATTTAATAAAATTTTAACATATTTCTATCAAAATTTAGTAAAATATTGAAAGCTTAAAGCTCGATGAAAAATTTTACTAATATTTTGTTTTTAGATTTTTAAAAATTATGTCAAGGCTTGCTCTATTCCTATGGAATTTTTTTCATATTAGCAAAATGCATATGAAGTTATTTTGTATAATTTTGCTCTTCTGTATATAACAAAAAATTCATTTGGACAAAATTTTTTTAAATTATTAAATAATGTTGTATATGGCACGACTATGGAAAATGTTAATAAAAGAAAACATGTTAAAATAGTGTGTGCATGGGAGAATAGATGTACGAGTTTGGGCACTAGAGCTCTTATAGCTAAACCCAATTTTCATAGTTTGTTGAAAATTCATGATGAAATGATTACAATTGAAATGAGTAGAGTGCGAACTGAGAATAGTAAACTAATTTATATTGTTTTTTTT
This sequence comes from Cordilura impudica, assembly GCA_963682025.1. Taxonomy (NCBI): domain Eukaryota; kingdom Metazoa; phylum Arthropoda; class Insecta; order Diptera; family Scathophagidae; genus Cordilura; species Cordilura impudica. The sequence continues at coordinate 211,175,720 of OY821517.1, read as the reverse complement.
AGTTTTAGAAATATCAAAAAGAAAATGTATGATTTTCATTATGATTACATGATTACAACAAAAAGCAAAAATATCTTTGGAAAAAAGGGAAATAATAAACATTTTAATAAAAAAAAACTTAACTTTATTCATTTAAAAAATTTCTTAAAGAGTGTTTGAATAATCTAACGACTATTATATTCTTTATAAAACAAGCCAAGTGACTCAAAATATAAAAAATAAATTCTGTGTTAAACAAATCATTCTCAGGAAGAGTGTTTAAATACTCTAACAACTATTTTTATATATAAAACAAACCAAGTAACACAAAATATAAAAAATAAACTTTATACGAATCATTTTAGAAAAATTGTTTAACTAATCTAACAACTATCTTAAATATATTTACGCTGATCCCTGACTCACTGACTGACTGACTGATTCTGTAACGCTGAAATAATACACACACATAGCACTCCATACAAAGCTATGCGAAATACACAAACAAAATTTAATCTTTCTCATTTGATACAAACCCACACACAATTTTCTCTCTTCTTTGTTACCGACCAGTGCTGCTAATAAAATCTTCTGAAAATCGACAATTTTTTGAAAATAAATCGCCAAAATCATCATTTTTAAAACAAGAAATTGCCAAGAAAATTTTACCGCTTATAAAATTCGAAAAAATATTACAAAAAGAAACAATAAAATTTATTTATATCATTCATATTACGAATATTATTACAGCATTGGTTATTTCTATATATACAAATGTATTAGTGATGAAATTTCAACGAAAAAATTTAACACAGCAATCAACTAAATAATTTTATTGATATGTATCTATAGCTGAAACATATAATATAGGTTTAAAGTATCGCCGTAATTAAAACTTAAATCTTACATGGAGATGCTATTCAAGGTATTTCCGTTTTGAAACGACTTGACCCAGAATTAAATCTATACATATTTTGTAATTTACATTTACACTGAACAAAAACTATCAATTTTCGATAAACAACCCATTAATTGTTAACCCTTGAAATCGTAATTTTTATACTACTGAAAATTCTAAACCTTCAATCGTCATTTCAACAAATTTAACAAATCATTTTAACAAATTTAAAAATCGTCGAAATTACAATAAGTTGCCAAAATTGGCAGCACTGCTAACGACAATAGCACTGCATATGCAGATTTCGTGTTACATATGGAATAAGTTGAACGCAAAAAATGCATAAAAAAAACTAATATCTATTCAAATTCTTCTTTAAATTCCCTTTGTTGGTCAATAAAAAAAATTCTGCAAAAAAGTAATGAATGAAATTGTAAACTTTTTTTTTTTTTTTTTTTAATTTAACGTCTTTTATCGAACTAAACTTTTCCGTTTGTCTGTTTTGTTTTTCATCTCAAAATTGTTTTGTATTGTTATGAGTACTTTCGCTCAGGTTCTCTGATGGCCAGCACTTACCAAAGAGTATGATTTTTTGATAAATATTTGAGAAAAAAGAGATCTTCAATGTGGATTTTGTTGTTGTCCAACGTATGATTTCGTTTAAAGCTCTGTATTGAAACGCACTTGAAAAAATAGTGAAATATTAAGTTTAAAATTTAAATTATTCTAACTTTGCATAATTATATTACATTGCAATTTCAGAAGAGAGGTTGGAAAATTATTTTTTTTAGATTTATAGATAACTTTGCAAAAATGTACTTCTCTTTTTTCAGTTTACATGTATGATGAAACATGAAATATTTTGTTCTCTTTTTTTTTTGTGTTTGCACTTCCTTAAGGGGTGGTAGGTTATAAAACCTTTTTTTGCATTTCTCTTTCTGAATGCACAACATGTCGTGCGTGTTGTGTGAAAATTTTAAGTAAATCAGAGCAAAACTTAAGAAGATACAGCGTTTCCAGCGACCGGCCTCATACGGTATATAGTATATAAATCAGTTTTTAGAAAACCTTAAACCGATTTTCTCGCAAATAAATGTTCGAAGTCCGAGAACATCATAACTCAAAATCTACTTGACCGATTCTTTTGAAATTTTAGACGCTATATCTACACATAAATCATCAGGTAACCACGAAGAGTTTTTTCAATTCCATTTTCTTTCCCATTTTTTAACAACAAATTCCCGAAATTGTATAGCAAAAATCGTTTTTCACTTCAAAATGCTGCAAAAAAAAAAATTTTAAAAAACTTCGTCACTACCTCAGGAAACATGCCAGCTTTGAAACGCATTTCGATTTTTTATTTCACATGATCCGGTAACGAGTTATGATGTTCACCGCAAAACAACAACGCCTCCGGAGATTCCCTGTCACGGACTTATTTATTAAAATTTTTAATTGAAAATCTTTTCAAAGATTGTTCAAATGTTATGGTATAACGTACATATGAAATAAATAATCCAACATTATTCATATCTTCAAAAAAATAATTATGAAAATAAGAAACTTTAAGGAACCTTGCTCTAAAACGTTTTTTTTTTTCTATGCTATTCTATTTTTTTTTTACAGTACAGTACTCGGTGGGGCCGGCCAAATTAGTTCGTTATAGACTAAGTTCGTTATAACATTAGTATTTTTTTTTTTTGTTTTTTCCGAAAGGTTTAAAAACTTTTTTTAGTTGAATAAGTTTATTTATTTTGATGCATTTTAAAAAGTTATAAAACATAAATTAAATTATTAAAAAGATACATATTAATAGTTTGCCTTAATAAGACTAAAATTACAGAGTTTCTATCAAAAAAAAATATTTTTTTAAAATCATATAATATTAAAAACTCCTTATGTATAGAAGCAGAAATTATAAAGCAAAGATTTGCTACTGGGAAACTTTTGGGAAAATATACATAAAAGGACCTTTGACAAAACTTCATTTGAAAATCGAAGTATTTGTTTTGTATTAAAATTAAATTAAAATAAAATTAAATTAAATTAAAATTAATTTTTTTTAAATATATGTATATAACATAGGAAAATTCTGAAATGAAAAAAAAAAATTGTTTGTTAAAGTCAAAAGTTTGATATAACCACTGTTCGCTATAAGAGAAGCAATTTGTATGAAAAATGTGATTAAAACTCTTGGGACCGAAGAAATTCTTCGCTATAAACAAAAATTTATTACAACCAGGGTACGTTATAAGCGAACTCCATTGTATTAAATTTTAATAATTTTGGGAATCTCCAATCTCCTCACTTTACCCGGCCTTCCCACGTTCAAGTCAAATTGATCACACATACAATAGTCAAAAAAATGTTAAGCAACTGTCCCATTGAAAAATTGAAAGAGAGAATTGAAACGTATGATTGTTTAGTAAAAAAGAGTGAAAAAGTATGAGTGCATTACAACCTGAAAGCCAAAAATTTAACGTGTGAAGGCCGGCTAATATCTTAAATATATTTACGCTGATCCCTGACTCACTGACTGACTGAGAGACTGACTGATTCTGTAACGCTGACCAAAATGATACGGTTCTAATTCCTAGGATTGATCTCGCCCCCAACCGACACCACATTACCTTTCGTATTAAAACGCCGCCAGTTTCCAGTAATTCCTGCATACGCAATCACCATAAACAAGGCTCAAGGCCAGTCATTTGATTACGTTGGCATTAATTTGGAGACCGCGGTATTTTCGCACGGCCAACTGTATGTGGCTTTGTCACGATCAAAAGTTGCAAGCCAAGTTAAGATACGTATTCAATCGAACCCACAGCAAGGAAAACTATTACATGACCAACGATATTTCACACGAAATATAGTTTTTTTAAGAGATTCTAAATTGAAAAACTTTTTTGCCAAATATTTCTTATCTGTTTTGATACTTATGTATACAATTTCTACAAACACAATCTTTTTTCATATGTACATATGTAACAATATAATTTTCAATTTACTACTATATTAAAAGAAATTTAATTTATTATAAATTTTTCGTGCACTTAAATTTAAACTGTTTGTTTTATTCATAATTTTTAAACGGGCGCCTAGGCGCCACACAATCAACTAGTTTTTATATAATAGAGACACCGTTACAAGAATAAACTTACTGACTAATATAACGAACGTCATTTTATAGGAAATACAGTCGAAAGAAGACTTTAGGAAGGAATTTGAACAGAACTTAATTTATAAACTAAAACTATAAAGGAGGAAATATTAAACATAGAATATGCCCTACAATGGGCCAAAGCTGGAATTGTGAATACTTTTATATTGTCTGAGGATGAGATAGGTGAGATTAGGAAACAGTTGGACTACGAAAAATTCCCATATTCCAGTGTCGATGAGGCTTTGTAATTTTCGGATATAAGAATAGCCGTAAGCAATGTGCCAATAATCTGCATTGTAAATTTGCCTATCATTAGTAAAAATGTTTCCGAAAATATCCTGATTAAACCATTAAAAAGATACAAATTAAAATTATAATTAAAATTGAAAATGAAAATATTGTAAAATGCAAAGATAGAATTTTTGAGATGAAAATTAATAAGCTATTTGTAATAATGAGAATCTTTTAGAAATAGCTAATACGAATTATATCCCAAAACTGTTATCTAGCGACAATCGTAATTGCACGATAATAAATAACCAACACGTCCCAACTAAGTAAGAATTCCGACGATCAATCCTGGAATCTATCAGGAAATTTATAATTAAATTTCATAACACTACGATAAGTTTGAACGGTATTAACTATTTCGCAAAAGAATTGCATGATTGGAAACCGCTTCCGGCCATTTGCAATTCTCTTCTAATAAAATGAGCATCGAGGAAATTCTTTCCCTGCAAATGATGAAAGAACTACAGTTGGACAATATTCATGAGTTCGACTCGTTGTCGACCAAAGGAAAAAATCGAGTTTTCTTTCAATGTAGTACTTTCAATATTATTTGTCACGATTATAATCTCTGCCATCTGGAAATTGAGACAGAAAGACCAAATGAATCTAACTATGAACAATCAAGGCGCTACGCCATCAATTCCAGATCCTGGAAACCCATCTGCAGAAAGAAAACAAGTCATTAAGACATTAAAACAAATCATTCAAAATAATTCAATCGGGACGATTGAACTTACCGAGGGAGGAGTCAAGGCATGAAGTTTTTATGCCTTTACATTTCTTATTCTTTCTCATGCATTTATTTATTGGATCTTCACATAGTGAACTAACAATAATTATTCAAATCTTAGAACTAATACTTAACTTATTAAATCCGGACAGTGCCAGAAAAGTTTAATGTTTCTACATAAATTCGAAATAAATAAATATTCATTGGCTTAGATAATCTCAAGCATTTATTGTAAGATCTGCAGTCTCTCTCCTTCTTAAGGCTCGTTTCCGCATACACCGTAATCGTCGACGAAAACGAAAACTGAAACTGAAAACGTTGTTGTACGGCACCGTTTCGTTGTTAATCGTTTTTGTTTCAGTTGGGAGCGTTGCGGCATAATACAGAAACTGAACTGAATTTTTTTAGTTGTCATTGTGAAGTGTAATATTGTGCATCGAAAATAAGTATTGATTAAATACAAAAAATATGGAAAATTACAGTGTCGATGAAATTAACGAGGCAAATCGTCGAATTGCAGCCTATAATATGGCTCAGGAGGAGTATGAAGAAGATTTGTTACTGCTGTTAACATAATACAGAAACTGAACGGAATTTTTTTAGTTGTCATTGTGAAGTGTAATATTGTGCATCGAAAATAAGTATTGATTAAATACAAAAAATATGGAAAATTACAGTGTCGATGAAATTAACGAGGCAAATCGTCGAATTGCAGCCTATAATATGGCTCAGGAGGAGTACGAAGAAGATTTGTTACTGCTGTTAATATTAAAAGTAAAGAAAAGCAAAAAAAATATCCACGTGATGTACAAACAGTGGGCAAGAGAAGGCGCACACAATATCTTAATTGATCGTTATTTGATGGATGATGATACCAAATTTAAGAATATTTTCGTTTGAGCCGTCATCTTTTTGAATCTGTGCTGGATACTATCAAATGTGATTTGGAAGGAATACCTACCACCTGGAACAGAGAACCAATGACACAAAGGCAAAAATTTTGCATTACCTTAAGGTAAGAAATGGCTTTTTATTAAATAAAAATGTTAAAACATATATGGGCATTATTGTAATGGATCGATATGTAAATGTTCGGTCGGCGAGGCATTTGAGTTGCATAGCACTTCAGCCAATTGTTCTTGTTCAGCCAAAGAAACTTCTTCTTCACCGACAATCTGTGAAATTTTCAATTTCAATTTTGCGATCGACATGGTCGGGAATGTACGCATTGTAGTGGCAATAGATTCAAAAAATTGGTCCAAATGGTCCTTCGACTTTGATGTAGGTTGCAAAAAATCCACTGGTTTTTGCTTGCGTATTGGATGGAATCAGTTCACGGAGTAGACCATTTATGGGGTCGAAAGATGGAGTATGTCATTTATTTCGTCTAGACTGTGGAGTTTCGATACATTTGCATCGTTGGCCTTCCAATTCAGGGCACACAAATCAACAATTTGTAAAATTATTCCAAAATGCCTTGCATCTATTGTGAAACATTTTTTGGGGACAGCGATACCAGCACCAACGACTGAATCATTCACTAAAAATATTGCTGATTTTTCAACCAAATGGAACTATCCAAATTGTTGTGGGACAATTGATGGCAAACATGTACGAATAAAATCTCCACCCAAAACTGGCTCAGCCTTTTTCAACTACAAAGATTTTCATTCAATTGTACTTTTGGCGATGGTCAATGCAAATTACAAGTTCACAGCGGTAGACGTTGGCTCATATGGCCGAGAAGGGGATGCTGGCATTTACTTAAAAAGCGAAATGGGCCAAATAATTAACAACGAGCAATTTAATATTCCACCGCCGAATGCTCTACCATACACTGAAACTGTTTTGCCAAATGTTATACTTGGTGATGAAGCATTTGCCTTGCACAAAAACTTCATGAAACCATATCCAAGACAACAATCACTACATGATCGATGCAAAGCAATTTACAATTACTGCCATTCCCGTGCCAGAAAAACAACGGAGAATGCGTTTGGAATTATGGCTTCATATATCCGTGTTGTTCACACACCATTGGTATTACTACCCCCGGAAACCATCGACAATTTAACAAATCAATTTAACAAATCTTTCACCATGCTTTATTTTAACAAAATAAAATGAAATAAATATATGTACATACTTTCTGCATTTAACTCATCTGCCAATTTCAACCACACTTGATTGTTTTGTACACTGTCACGGAACTGTGCATGTCGTACATTGTACAAAATTTTATTATTTTTGACAAAGTCAATGATCCTTTCCTCGTCGCACAAAGAAAATTGTAATTTTTTACTTATTTTATAGTAATAATCACTAAACATTATCGAAATTTCACAAAAAACAAATGAGTAAGATGTCGCACTTTGTTTATTTACTTTTTTATTAACACCTCTGTCGCACAATTTTTGATTAACAACTCTGTAAATATTACATTTCGTTCCTACAGCAACGAAAACAACCTAGTCTATGTTGTTTTCGTTCCGTCGCCAAATGGCTAGTTTTTCGTTGCTGAACGCCGCCGTTACGTTGCTAGTTTTCGTCGCCGATTTCTGAAACGAACTTTTTTTCGTTGCAAATGTATGCAATTTCGTTTTCGTCGACGATTACGGTGTATGCGGAAACGAGCCTTTAGGCGTTGGTGGATGCGATTGTTGAGAAGGTCACGTGCTAACAGATTCGGGTGAGTTTCTAGTTTTTTCAAGTAGCTTGAACAGTTTTTCATAATTTCGACTTTAACTAGGAGTACGTTTAATTCTCTATGCAATTGTGAGTTTCTCACATACAATGGGGCGCGGGTAATAAACTTTAGGATCTTATTTTGGCAGCTTTGTATTTTCTCTATATAAGAAGCTAAAGCGGTTCCCCATAACTGTATACCGTAGCCCCAAATGGGTTTCATGATTGAATTATATATCAATAACTTGCAATCAAGACTTAGCTTTGAATTTCTTCCAATTAGCCACGTAAGTTGAACTTATTTAAATATTATTTGTGTTAATTTTGATTTTATGTTTTTGTCCCAAGTAAGGGGGTGGTCAAGGTGAAGTCCCAAATATTTTACATCAGAATGTTTCGGTGTTTGCTGATTGTTTATTCAGATTTGAGGTCATGTTTCTCTTCTGAGCGTAAAAGTAACGTGGATACATTTTTGTTGATTTATTCTTATTTTCCACCTGTGTAACCGGCACTCCAATTGAAAAACATGTCGTTGTAAAAGTGTAGATGCTGTTGAGGGGTCCTCATGAATACTCAAAATGCCGTGGCATCTGCAAAGGTTGAAGTAATCGTGTTTTCATTAGTTGGCATGTCCACTGTATAAAGGATTTATAGGAGCGGACCCAGAATATTGCCCTGTGGAACATCAAGTTTTATAAGCTAAGGGGGGCTTGTAAAGTTGCTCTCCTTTATTGACAATTTCCTATTAATTGTATAGATTTTCATTAGTTTAAGAACGTTTGGGGACAGCAACGTTTTAATTTTATAGAGTAGATCCTCGTGCCAAACCTTATCGAAAGCTTGCGATACGTCAATAAAGAGAGCAGAGCAGTACTTTTTTTCTTCAAAGGCTTTTCTTATAGCGCTTACTAACCTATGGACTTGCTCAATGGTGCTGTTTCTTCGCCTAAATCCGAATTGATGTGCTGGAATGACGTTATTTTGATCTACAGCTACAATAAGCTTATTTACTAGTATTTTCTCGAACAATTTTGACAGATTTGACAATAAACTGATTGGCCTGTACGAATCGACCTTTGTGTGATCTTTATCTGGCTTGGGTACCATGGTAACGAGCGAAACCTTCCATTCTGATGGATAATATTCAAGGCGTAATATAGCGTTAAATATAAAAAGAATTATTCTTAATGCTATTCTGGGTAACTGCAAAAGCATTTTATTACTGATCCCATCGATGCCCAATGCTTTTTTAGGGTTAAGATCAGAAATAGCTTTTCAACCTCTCTAATCTCAAAGTGTCTAATCGACACTGCACTGTGCTGGTTTATAACTGGTGGTAACTCATTTATTGAACTATATTCGGAGTAAAAACTTTTTTCGAATGTTCTACAAATAGATTACCTTTTTCTATGTCATTTCTAGCCCAGCCTCCATATTCCATTCTTAATGGTGGTTTACGTACGACGGGTCTTTTAAGATTTTTTGTAGCTCGCCATAACGAGTAATCAGTTCTTGAAATCGGATCTAATTTTCCGAGATATCTGTTTAATTTATCATGTCTCTTGGTTTCAAGCAACTTTCTTAAATTTGATGTACATGCTTTCAATTGTTGCTTAAGTTGAGGAGATCTGTACAGTTGCCGGTCTCTTCGAATTCTTCTTTTTTCATTTAATAGCCGCTCGACACCTACCGAACGAGTTCTATACTGCCCTCTGTGTCGGGGGGTTTTGCAGCAAGTTGAGAAGTTATTTTGAGGTTTTGTTTAAAGTCAACAATAGCCAGGTCAATATCATGGCTCCACGAAAAGCCCCCCAATGAAATAACGCCCACGAAATAACCCCCAAGGAAATAAACCCCAAAAAATAGGAAATAACACCCAAAAACAGTGAATGAAATAACATCCAAAAATAAATGAAATAAACCCCAAAGCGAAAACGAAACAGCCCCCAATATTTAGGAGTTATTTCATATGAAATAACACCCAATGATGAAAATGAAATAATCTCCAATGAAATAAACCCCATCAGCAACAAAAATGAAATTATGCCCAAAATTCATAAAAGAGTCAGTTTCACCAATGATTTCATGAAGTCAACATGGACCAAAAGCAATGTCGCAAAATTATTGAAATGAATCGCGTGGAGGCCCGCAGGCGTCTTCTTCATAATAAGGATATATGCAACTTCGAAAGTGTGCCAGCATTCATAATCAATTTTTTTTTTGGTGAAGGAACATACAAAGCTCGTTTAATAGTGACTACTTTTGGTTTTGTGAATGGACTAAGTCCAGTGCAGTTATTTACCCTTATACGATGGAGGCTATTTGAGATCAGCCACCAACGAACTATCCTAAAACTTTACGAATGGCTTGAAAATCCAACTCATGGGAGACGTTATTACAGTTACAATGTTGTAGAGAAGGCAGTAGTTTTCTGTAATGGAGATGTGAAGAAGTATGGACAAAGAATTGTTTAATATTTCCAATATATTTATTTTTGAAACCCAACTACCAAAAAATTATTTTCATGTACATGCATAAAAAATAAACTTAATACATTATACGTAAGGAAAGGTAAAAAAACAAAATGGTTGCTCATGAATTCAAGATGGAGAAAATATACGTTGTATTTAATATTACATGGATTAGATTTTACTTCTTACATAAAAACTTGGATAACGTCGTCTACGGCAGCACGACAAATAGGGCAATTATATGTTTGCAGTCCACTACCGATAGCTTCCGCTTGAAGCTTTAGTATGCACTCGTTACATATTTTCAAATGCTTACAGGGTATAAGAACTGTATTAGCCTCCACTACCAAACAAACAACGCACAAATTTCTTTGACTAGGTTCCTGCGGCGGTTCAGAAATATTTATATCATCATCTTCAACCTGAATATACTCTATGGCTTCGAATAAATCTTCGTCCGGTTCCATGCCAGTACATATATCATTCTTGGGAAATACCATTCGATTCAAAAATATTGCTGCAGTTATTTTACCCGCCCGTAGATCGTTGTAGCCCTGCTCTATTTTTGCAGTTCGGAAGACAATTTGCCTTTTACGTTTGGCCTTTACGCAACCACCTCCACTGTTCACAAGCAAATCAAACTCTCTGCTTTTATTGAATTCTTCCTTCTGAAGAACTCTTACAAATTTAAAAAAATTTCCATTCTTAGATATCATTCTCCCCAGAACGCCATTGTATGCTTCCAGTGCAGAGGTCGTACGGGTACAGGTTCCATAAACGGAAATTCCTTCTGGTCCAATCTACAAAAAAAATATTGTCAATACCTTAACAAAAAACAAATTAAATTTGAAATTGTAAACAGCGAAATACCTTTTTCAACCACTGATTTTCATAATATTGTACGAATTTTTCAAATTTAAGATTCTGGTCGAACTTTTCGATTTCACCTTTTATTTCCACGAAAGATGTATATATGTGGGCAGGAGGCAGTAATGGAAGTGCCAATAACTTATGGTATTCCAAAGAAGCCTTCTTGTTTTGGCGTAAAAATGCTGCCAGTTGGTTACACTTTGTTATTATGTGCCTCCTCACTGCTTGGCAGAAGTGAAACCAACAACCGATTACTTTCGATTTAGGGAAAACAATCATTATTGCCGTCCGTAGACTTATTTCGTAGTCTGTCACGAAGGTCGCACCATCCAAATCCAGAACGTTATCATTTATGTATTTGAAAAAATGCTCGTAGGATTTTGTTGATTTTCTATCCGTCAATATGAACACAAATGGAAATATCTGTAAACATTCAAAAGATATTTTAATATATTCACAGGCTAAAAGTTTTCTTGTAAAAGGCCTATTTTTATATAATTTATTTACAAGCAAATACATACCTTTGTGAAAAACTGTATATGTACCATTATTAATTGTTTAAAACATCCAAGCGGAACTACTGCAAATGTGCCATCAACTAAAATTGTCCGTTTTGAGTTGCTCGGTATGTTTTCTTCAATTAATAGTACAGTTTTGGCAGAAATAAAAATACAGTATGAGAAGTCCTTCTGTACGTGGCAGACAGTGAAAAATTTTTTATTGTCGTTCCCTTGGTGCAAACTCATGCCAAAATGTTTGTTAATGTTGTCTTTTTGGAACGCATGTACTACTTCTGAGGAAGTTTTTGGAGAACTTTCGAAAAAGGCGCTACTAATATATTGAAGTCCACGCTGAATTTTCGAAAAGTCTATATTTTTTGTTGAATCTTGATCGCTGTAACAGAAACAAATATTTAAAATAAATCGATATTTCAGTAAGCAGTCGCCTTACCTCGCGCAAATTTCTTGGAATGAATTCCTTATACCACTTAAAGCATTTGCTTCTCCAATAACACTGTGAACCTCCGTGCATTTTCTCTTAATATTGTTGAGGGCTTTAAATTCTTTATACGTTTCTTCTTGATTGGCATGCTTGTGCTCCACAAAATCAACACATTTCGCACATACACCTGCCTCCAAGATTAACCGACTTTTGCACTTTTCTTGGTAGCACGTTGTTTTTCACTTAAAGAATATAGCAAATTGCTATTTCTTCGTTTTCCACCAACAATTTCGAATTCCATTTTTTGTTTTTAAATATTAACACGTGATGATGTGAAGCGTCCGAACAACTGAAAATATTTTATGTTTTACAACAACTCAACTCAACAGGCAAGGCAGATTGTACTCGTATGTTCACACTATTATTCCAAAAAACAGTTACTTGAATTCTTAAAAAAAGGGAAAAGATCAAACTAAGCAAATGAAATAACCCCCAAAAACCAACAGCTTTAAAAATGAAATAACCCCCGAATAAAAAATGAAATAACACCCAAATTATACACGCTATGAAACAAGCCCCGAATTTTAAAAATTCGTTGGGTGTTATTTCATTGGAGATTATTTCATAATTTGGAAACCCCAAATGAGGAATGAAATAATTCCCCAAAAAAAATGAAAAACGGCCCAAAAAAATTGGGAGTTATTTCATATGAAATAAAACCCAATAATGTATGAAAACAATTTGGGGAATATTTCATTTCTCGTTTGGGCATTATTTCATTGGGGGGCTTTTCGTGGAGCCAATATCATTTGGTGTTCTTAGTGGTAACTTATCCGTACATTGGGTACTGAGAAGCTTTCTATACTTTAACCAATCTATAATACTTGTTGGCGCTAAATTACCATTCGGGGGCACAATTTCTCGGGGATTAGAAATAGTAACAATAGCTGGTGTGTGATCTGATGAGAGTTCCAATGAGGATTCAACATTTATAAGTTCTCTCGCAATGTTCTTCGTTACTCCAAAATCGATTGGATCGGGAATTTTTGTAAATCTTTTAGTAAAATTATTTATTGTTTGAACAAGTGTGTCGAGGGTTGTTTCCAATTTACTTGGGTTTTGTTTTGAGGGATCGTTTCGTGGATTTAAAATATTGGGAGGCTGTCTTAGAGAGCGTAGCATATTTGAATATGATTTAAAATGCTGCGAATGAACTGGATTCTGTGGTTGGTTTCGGGAGGCCGTTGTTGTATTGACAAGAAACATATACAGTTATTTCTGAAAATGATTAGTGAATTAAGAATGTGTAATGATGTTAGCACTCCTGTTATATATTTTTATAATGAATTTCATAAATATAATTGTGTAAATATTTGTATGCAGAATACTTACACATGTGCATGTGAACTAAATATACCCTGCAGGAAAAGTCAATAGTGAAACAGTACTGACTAACTATTGACTTTGTCACCAGTACTACTGACCAACTATACCCCAAACAATGTAATTTTCCATAGACATTTAACATGTACGTGTCATTGCAAATCACTAGTGATGTTGGTACTATTAATTAGGTAGTGACTAGGTAGTTCTCATGGGACCATATTTAGACATTGGAACCAGAGATTTACTAGTACTACTAGGTAGTTCTCATTGGACCATATGTAGACATTGGAAGCAGAGATTCTTGTACACCAGAGATTCTTGTACAAATTTGATTGTTCTTTCACTTTTCTTTTATAACTTCGTTTACTTATAATGTTTTTTTTTTTGATTTATTATAAAATATATTTTGATTTACCTATTATATTCAATTTTTCTATACCTTATTTTAAAACTTTAGTTTTTCATCCAACCACGTGTTTTTCAAACAAAACTATAGAAATCAAGAAGAAGCAGAACTCCCAACTTCTCTATGAAAACATTTTTTGACAGATAAAGCAAAGTTAATAGTGCAGACGCTTAGTTGGCAATGTCAACAAAACAGTAGACAAAAGTGGTGACTTGGGGACACTTGACCCCAGGCTTCCTGCAGGGATATTATCAACAATATATGTTAACACAAAAACTTTTTAACTAATACAAATGTATATTTTACTATATAGCTAAAAAAATATATAATAGAAAAATTAAAATAAAGAATTTTTCATATAAAATTATTTAAATAAACAAATTATTTCTTCAATATATTTTTTTTCTGAAATCATTAATGACAAAAATTTGAAGTTTGATGTTAAAGTAAAATTTTGTTTAAAATTCAGTTCATTATATAATTATTTAAAATATTTTGATTAAAATACAGCTAACTATTTGAATTTTTTATAAAAACAAAAAATAAATCCAGATAATTTCATTTGTGAAGAGTAAAATAATATAAAATAACTTCACATGAATAGAATAAGTTTTTAAATTATTACAGAATAATGTTAAAGTTTTTAGAAAATTTTGTAGGAAAATTTTTACAATCTGGATAGAAGAAATGTTAATAAAAACATAAATAAGATCAAATATAAAATTTTTGTTTCAATGGTGCGTGGTAGAGAAGAAGAAAGCATATACACATGGGCGTAGCCAGGTAGGGGCAGGGGCACCTGCCCCCTACGGCTTCCAAAAGGAAGTCAAAATTCTGCGAAATTATTATTCGTGACATCTCTATTACAAACATATATTTATAAAACCTTTTACCGTTACGTTATGTTTATTTTATACCCAAAACAGTACCAAAATATGAAAATACATATGTATAAAATATGTTCACGTAAGTAAGTATGTGGATGTTTTGCATTCAAATATAAACTATTTACTCTTTATTTCTTTGTGAATAGAAAAATAAGCACTGTTGATGTCGCTAATCAGCCTACAGAAATTACGCCACTACGCGGCACTAGCATCGTCAATGGTCATTTTCGACCGGCGTTAATTTTTTTCTTGCCGCCCGAGGGGTTTAACCCCCTGCCAAACGAAAATACACAATGACAGGCATTCGGAAAAAATTTGATGAGAAGTTAACATTGTCATAAAAAAGTAAAGTAGTAGTAAAAGTAAAAGTTAATTTAAAGTGACAATAAGTGTTAATAAAAGCAAACATTGTGCCAATTGCCTTACTAACACAAAAAGAAGCCAATAAAACGTTAGATAAGTTAAAAAGGGGAAACTAAACCGCAATTAAATAAAACCAGTGTTTCATAGAGGGCGTAGGTGGACTTTCAACCGATCCGTTGGACACCGGGTAACCACCCATATTTTTACCCGGCAGTATTCACTCAAGTGGCAGCAGATCCTTGGCCTGGCAGTCCGGTCAATTTTGACAGCAACTGCAACAAGAAAATTACTGATTATCGGCACGGTATTCCGGCCAATCTACAAAAGTGACACACCGGTGAGTGGCGACAACAAAGCTATTAGCAAGCCAGACAAGCTCAGACGTGCCTTCGGGGACTGTAAAATATAATGGATATTAGAAACTTTTTTGGAAAAGGTAAGCTTTCCGATAATGTTTTCATCATAGCATTTCTGCAAATAATTCTGCCACCATTTGGAAGCTATCACTTCTGTTAAGAGGAAAAAGAATCGTGAAAGTAGTAGTGGAAGCGATAACAGCGACAATACTCATTTGCCACAATCGTCTGCGCCGGAAGCGCCTTCTACACTCAGTATAGAAATCGATTCAAATGATGGATGCCACATACATGACGTGGGGCGTTATGTTGGACGAGCTCATCAATTGTTAGCTGAAAAGAAAAAGAGTATTCTGCTCCGACCATGGGTGCCTGAAGTTAACTATGATTTTCGGAACGATGCACAAAGCTTACAAAGAAAATTTAACTATGCTTGGCTAGACCAGTATGCACCGTGGCTAGCCTATTCCAAGCTTTTAAAAGTTGCTCTTTGCAAGTACTGTGTACTGTTTCCACCAGCTCCTGGATCCGTCCGAGGAGTTTTAGGTTCAGTTATGATACGGCCTTTTTTAAAATTTAAAAATGTTCATGAAGACTGCAAAAAGCATGCTACCACAAGCCTTCACCTGACTGGAACTGCTGCAGCAAAGGCTTTTACTGAAAATGTGCCTATAGATGTGCAGTTACAAAATAGTCACGAGAAACAAAAAGAAGACAATAGAAATATAATATAATCAATTATTTCATGTGTGGTGTTTTGTGGAACGCACGATATGCCACTCAGGGGCAAAGAGAGGATGGAGGCGTTCTATTAGATTTAATAAGCATGAGGATCGAGTCTGGTGACACTGTATTGAAAAGCCATCTTGAAAAATGCCGACGGAACGCAATTTATACCTCACCACAAATTCAAAATGAGTTAATAAAAATTGGCGGTGAAGTTATAAAATGTCATATTATATGCGATGTTAAAAAAGCTGATGCTTTCTACGTATTAGCAGATGAAACAGCTGATATAGCTGGGAAAGAGCAGCTTTCATTTGGTTTGCGGTTTTACGATAAAACAATAGGAATACTAAGAGAAGAATTCGTTGGATTTATAGAGCTAACATCACAAGACGCTTCCACCATTGCTGCAGAAATTGACAAATTTTTGATTAACAACGAACTCACACCAGAATATTGCGTTGGATTTGGATTCGATGGTTGTTCTACAATGGCAGGTAAAGAAGGCGGAGTTCAAGCCATTTTAAGAAAAAAGTATACTCGCGCACAATATTTCCATTGCTCTAGCTACAAGCTGAATCTTGTTTTGAATGACGTAAACTTGGTTCCAGAAATAAGGAATACTATTTCGACGACAAAAGATGTTATTAACTTTTTCCGCGAATCAACAACGCGTAGAAATTATGCTCCTAATATATCACGCTTGTGTGAAACAAGATGGTCGGAAAAGTATAAGGCAATCAGAAAATTTTCTGAAAATTTTACTGATATTGCCAAAGCTTTAGACAAGCTGTCAATGAAAGGAAACGCAAGCACAAGAAAGTCTGCATACCAGTTGTATTCTGCGTTGACGAGGCCAGTGTTCATCGTTGCTTTAATGACAATTGCAAAGTATTCGGCGTTACTGGAACCTACACCAAACGTTTTGCAAGCAAAGTCGATAGATTTCATAGCGGTTGCTCAGCACATTGAAAGTATTTTGGACGTACTTAAAAATGATCGTACAGATGCAGATGGAATCACAGAAGAATTGATGAGCAAATCGCGTATGATAACTACCGATCTAGGAGTAGAAATGTCTCTGCCACGTTTCGCTGAAAAACAAAAAAACAGAAGTAATCCTCCAGCAGCCAATGAAAATGAATACTGGCGACGATCTTTAATTATACCGTATATCGATTCACTAACGACCTCTTTGGAAGTACGATTTTCGAATGAAAATACTCCAGCTTTTGCGCTTTCTAGATTGCACCCATTGCATATGGTTAAATACTCTAGTGAAGAGGTATATAACAACTCGAAGCATTTCCAAAAGATATATGGTCTAGATATCGGTGGTGAATTGATTCTTTGGTACAATCTGTGGAAGGAAAAGAATTTGTGCGAACAAGACTTGAAGAATATTCAAGTTATTGACTTATTTAGGGACACAAATGAATTTCTTCCTTCGGTAACGAAATATATTTCTATTTTGAGTGCCTTACCATGCACAACAGCGGCTGTGGAACATCCTTTAGTACACTACGTAGAGTCAAAACGTGGTTGAGGAGCACGATAGGAGAGGAAAGGCTTTCCGGATTATGACTCATGAGCGTGCACAGAAAATTTGTTAATGAGAACCGGAAGATGATTGAAAAGGAAATAGTTGAAAAATTTACAGAAAATCCGAGGCGTTTATTACCACTTTAGCATAAAAAAACAACTTTTTCTTTTTTGAATTAGAGAGGTGTGAAAATTAAATTTTATTTGGAAAATGTAAATTTTATTGCAGCTTATATTATATACATGCAGCAACTTATGTACGCAATATTTTTTTTATTTATGTTTTTTTATTTATTTACATATTTTTTTTGTATAATATAAAATCATGTTTTTCACTAAAGTTGTTACGGTAAATGTCAATTACTTATTTACTGAATGAAAAATGTTCACCTTGCTATTTAAATACACATGAAAACAAAACATTTAAGAAAATAAATATTAATACTTCGCTACTGAATTACCTGCATTATTTTTAATTTATTAACAAGTATTTATTTATTTGAATTCCTTCCTGTACACAAGACATGAAGCATTTCATTGCAGCACAGGAGGTATCGTTGTAAGGCAATGACTATTTCAAGAGAAAAATATATCAAAAAATAATATTTTTTTTGTATGTAAATATAATACTATTTTCTATTAAAGCTAAATTTTTAATAGAAAACTATGATCTCGAACTCAATTATGATTAAGCCGCGTAAAAAAATATTAAGAAAAAAAACTGCCCCCCCCCCTTATTTTGATCCTGGCTACGCCCTTGCATATACATATTTCAAAAATTCATAACTACACTGTATTCTTAATCGGACCGGTTTCTGGCATTTCAGCCTTCAGCAGCGATTTATTGAACATTGTGATAATTGTTATGCTATAATTGAATAGATTGTTTTTATATGAATTTTTTTCTACTTAGGGCGGCCGTGAGGTTTCGAACCCTGAACCTTCACTTACACTCGTACTTGCACTTTTTTGTCAGCGTTTTAAAATTTTTGTTGTTTCTAAGCTTGCTAAAAACCATTTATGATATTTCATTTGATATTCTCCAATCGTTTTGGTAATCAGAAAATGTAGTTTATTTAAATGTAGCAGAAGATTAAACAAAATATATTTTATAATGCTCGTTTTATTGTGGTGTTTATTTATATTTTGATTATTATTTTTTTGCGCGGGTTGAAATATCTCTTATTGTAAAAAAAAAAAATCATATATAGAACTTGAACTCAGTTCTAGCATAATTATAAATGAATTTATAAATGCTTTATCTTCTATAAAATGATGTTTCTTTACATAATATAAAAATTTCAAAACTTTTCTGATACGCTATATATCTATGAGTTTCTAATGGAATAAATAAATTTAATTGTTTTTCATCTCATCATAATTAAGTCATTAAAAAATTTTTATTCTATAATAAAGTTAATAAAACTCCACTTCTTTTGAGCCATATAAGCCTTGATTCGAATCAATCATTTTACGTAAATGAAAATTTAACAATAAATAATTATAAAATCTTGCAATCTGCGGTTAAATTAAAAAAAGCGAAACGTATTAAGTCGGTATTTACAATGCGAGGTATGGTCCATGTGAAATGCAATCTTCAGGATGAACCCGTGCGTGTGGAAAGTTTAGAACAACTTTATGACTTTTTTCGTGAGCAGTACCAAAATCATCTATCCCATTATGAAAATCGAACCAACTATGGGAATGAGATCAATTATGAATAACAATTTATATTTCATTACGCCCCTTTTATGTTTGATAAACGTTTATAAAAATTATATTTTCATGTACTATTTAATTATTTTAATGAATTTAAAAAAAATTTATACTTATTCAATTCTGAAAATAATTATATTTTGGTTGCGTTGCTTATTTAAAATACTTTTTCCTATATTATGACTTCCTTTGATGATAACATGGCCAATGACATTACGTCTGACATGATTAGAGTTTTATGCAAACTAAGATCCGGCATTAATATTTGTCATATAAATGCTCAAAGTCTGAGATATAAGATTGAAGAATTTCGTTATATTTTGGAAAATTCTGGAATTGATATTGTGTGTGTGTCGGAAACCTGGTTTGGAATATCTGTGTCTGATAACGTTATCTGTTTAAAGGGTTTCAAATTGTATCGCTGGGACCGTCAAGTAAAACATGATCAAAATAAGAACTCCCAAATTAGACGAAAAGATCATCGTGGCGGTGGAGTTGCAATTTATGTAAGTGAAGGAATAATAAGCAATCTTTGTTCAACATCTTGAATATCTTGAACAGGTTGAATATTTGTTTATTGAAGTTTTTGGTTGTGGTAAGAAAATTCTTGTTGGGTGTGTGTATAGACCTAATCGTACCATAAATTTTGATATTCTGGAAGGAAAACTTGAAGTACTTACTACATCTTACGAGGATGTAATACTATGTGGTGACTTTAATTCGAATTTGCTATGCGAAGTTGATTTAATCAATATCATGAAGGCCTTGGGCTTTCACCGTCTAATAGTACAGTTCCAACTCACTATACAACAACAATTAACTAATTACTTGATATTTTCTTCGTCAGTTGTAAAAACCTGTAAAAACAATTAACAACAACTTTAAAAACAAACCATGGTTTAGTACTGACATAAAAAGGTTAATATCACGTAGAAATTCTGCATACAAATCCTGGAAACGTTTTAAATCATCGGATTTACACGAGGAGTATTGTAAAGTGAGATCTGAAGTTAAAAAAAAAAATATAAGATGCGCTAAGGCTGCATATAATTACAACCGCTTTAATTCGGCTGTTGGATCGTCAAAATCTTGGAAAACTATTCGCGAAATTGGTGTTAGTAAATCTCAAAGTAATTCTTCTGTAATAGATGTGCAAACCCTCAATTTGGCTTTTATAAATATTCCTGATATTCCAGTTAATCGTAATTTCTATAATGAAACCCACAATGAAATTTCGGATGACGCTTTGCTCTACTTCGCTTGTGTAAGGCAACTGGACGTAATTTCGAGCTGTTTTTCCGTGAAATCGAATGCTGTTGGATTTGATCGCCTACATCCAAAATTTTTGAAAGCCATACTGCCGTTACTGCTGCCTTTTATTACACATATTTCCAACGCAATAATAACAAAGTGTATTTTTCCCAATAATTGGAAATATGCGAAAATCATTCTATACCCAAATAAAATAATGATTTCCGTCCTGCTGCAATTTTACCATATTTGTCTGTGTTCGAGAAATTAATTTATCAACAGATTAACAGACATATAAATGATAATGGTCTACTGTTATCAATTTTTAATTTTAGGCCTGCTTCTTTTTAAAATATATGTTAACGACCTAATTAAACAACTATGTATCATATTGTAAGATTCACCTGTATGCGGACGATGTACAGATTTATATATGTAAACTGTAAAATAAATCAAATTTCGGGTTGTTTAGATAAGTTGAACGCTGATCTGGCTAAAGTTCACACTTGGGCAACATCTAATGGCCTTTGTCTAAATCAATCTAAATCTAAATACCTAATTATTAAACGTAAATCAGTTAACCTGAGTATTGAACTAGTTATAACTATAAATAATGAACCAATTCACAGTGCATATTCAACCAAAAATTTGGGTATCATCTTTAATAATACTCTCACCTGGTCTGATCATATGAATACCGCATGTGGGAAAACTTTCTCTATGTTACGTACACTATGGACAACCCAACACTTAACCCCACTGAACATACGAATACTACTTACGAAAACATATCTCATCCCCACTTTACTGTATGTTTGTGAAATATTTGCAAACCTGGATTCTACATGTAGAAAAAAACTTATCGGAACTCACAACGCAATATTAAGATACGTCTTCAAACTAAGAAAATATGATCATCTTTCAGCATACTCCTAAAGTCTTTATGGGGTCAACATAGATGACCTTCTGAAATAAGAACATTGCTACTCATGCAAGAAATTAATTTTACACGTGAGCCAGGGTACCTAAATAACAGATTAATCCCTACTCGCTCTAGTCGCTCTAACGACATGATACAAATCAGATACATAACCTCTTTTTCGGAACACCATTTTTATGTCTTTGCAATTCGTCTTTGGAACATGCTGCCATCACAATCACTAAGCAACGCAATTCAAAAAAGCTATTTTTCAATATTATAATTAAATTTACAAATACATATATATTTTCTCATATTTATTTGATTTATGTATATTCATATTCGTTTTTATTATACCCTCCACTCCAGTGTGAAGAGGGTATATATAAGTTTGTCATTCCATTTGTAATAATTAGAAAAAAAATTTGGTCCCCATAAAATATATATATTTGTGATCCTTATAACAGGCGGAGTTGATATAGCGATGTCCGTCTGTCCGGTTGTCCGTCTGTGGAAATCACGATAACGGCTTCAATTGGGTAGCTAGGGTGCTCGTTGGCATAAAAAAAGATTCACTAACATCCGGAGAAGTATGCTGTTTAAAATCGTCCAAATCGGTTAATCTGGTCCCGAGAATTGAACGAAGTAAAAAAAAGTTCTGAAAAAATACGATTTGAATATGTGTTCTTGTCACGATAACGCCCTCAATAGGACAGCTAGGGCGCTTGGTTTTAGTGATAATGATTCACTAACATCAAGAGAAGGTTTCTGTATCATGACAATAGGTTTCATAGGTGCCGAGAAATCACTGAAAAAGTAAAAAAAATATGACATTTTCCTATATTGTTTTCCTAAATTTTGTATTTTGTCATAGCTGTGCATGTTGTTTTTGTGGTCATTGTGTTAATAATATAAAAATTCACCAATATCAGTATATTATTTTATTTATACAAAATTCTGAAATTTTTAGAGTTGCAAAAATAGTATGGTTTTAAGGGTTGTATTTTTAGTACATATATGTATAAAATCTGCATACTTTCATTCAAAAGTAGTAGGTAAACCAAAAATATTTAGCCTGTAAAAAAATTGGTGTTTAAAAAAATACTATTTTTTGTCAGATGTTAATTACAATAAATTTTTAAAATTTGTTATTTAATGTCGGGACGGAGGCAAACGCCATTCCCAAAAATTTTTTGCATGAGTTATCCACATTAAGAATAACCGCGGAGCTCAGCTCAATCAATGTGCAATGATCAAGCCTTGCCCTGGGAAACATGCATTCATGCTTTTCTTAACACAAACCGAACTTCTTATGGCACATTAAAAATAAACTAATTGAGAAGTACAATTCATCATTACGCTGTATTATAATACTACTTTCTTATTTTACTGCTAGCTAGTAAACAAAGTGATCGTATCATTGTGAACGAAATAGAATTGAAATTGTGTGCAGATTTGTTCTACTTAAAAAACCTGTTTCTACAGATAGTGAATAAAATCCCAGTAAGCATTTTATGCAATAAATGATCATGTAGAGTCTTTTGTGACTCATCTGTGCTATTAAAACAGTCATAAATGCGCTTTTTTGCTGATCACAAAATATACTTTTGTCGGTAGAAAATATTACCTTACCCGCGAATCTTCTTGAGAGTCCTTTTTATCCGCTTTTCTATAAATCACTTTTTAAGCGTAAGCAAAAATCATTTTCTAGTCTTTTTCTAATAGCGCATGTGATTAATCAGTTTTTAATCATCAAAAGTGCTCGAAGAAGACACAGTAAGGTGATTTTTGTTAAACCAATCTTCGAAATGATGACTGGGATATCGTATATTTTTGTTTACACACACACATATGCATAGCGGCACCAGTAAGCCGAACTCTGATCGACTTCTTATAAAGGGTCCGCCATCTAACGTTTTTTTTTTCAACTAGTGCATATTTCGTGAATGGTAACACTTAGCTAATGTCTGATTTGACAGATAATTAGTTTTATCTGTTTTATCTGCGACATTACTTCGAAAATCACGGTAATGTTGCAGAATGTGTGCGAAAATTGCGTACGGATTTTGGAAGAAGAGAAGCACCGTCAGCTCCGTATGTTCGTTATCTTGTGAAAAAAGTGAAAGAAACTGGCATCCTCATCGATAAACCAAAGCGTGAAGAGCCAAAAACAGTGCGTACACCCGAGAATATTGCTGCTGTGGCAGAAAGTGTGCGTGAAGCGCCATCAACATCAATTCACCGTCGTTCTCTCTTTGCATAAAGACCTTGGTATGACGCCATACAAAGTCCAATTGGTTCAGGAGTTGAAGCCAACTGACCATCCAATGCGTTTTCGATTCGCTAAGTGGGCCTGCGATCGACTTACAGAAGATACCGATTTTGCCAAAAAAAATCATCTTTTCAGATGGAGCTCATTTTGATCTTGGCGGGTATGTAAACAAGCAAAATTGTCGCATTTGGGGCACAGAAAACCCGCACGCATACATTGAAAAGCCGATACACCTAAAACGAGTCACTGTTTGGTGCGGATTTTGGTCCAGAGGCATAATTGGGCCATTTTTCTTCGAAAATGAGCAAGGAGTGGCCGTTACAGTCAATGGCGATCGCTATCGGGCCATGTTGAACGAATTTTTGTTCACAAAAATTGAAGAGGAGGATATTGGCAACATTTGCTTTCAACAGGATGGCGCTACGTGCCACACAGCCGAAGCTACACTCGATGTTTTGCGCCCTGTTTTTGAAGATCGCATTATCAGCCGCAGAGCTGATGTCGTTTGGCCACCTCGGAGCTGCGATTTGACACCATTGGACTATTATTTGTGGGGTGCCCTCTAAGATAAGTGTTACGCCAACAAGCCAGAGACAATTGATGCTTTAAAGGACAATATTCGTGAAGCCATTGGTGAAATACAGCTGCACACAATCGATAATGTGCTTAAAAATTAGACCGATCGTGTAGGCTACTGCATGGCCAGCCGAGGCAGCCATTTGAATGAAATTATTTTCCATTATTAACCGGAAGGCTTGTACTTTCAAATAAAAAAGAAATTTGAGATAATATTCAGTATTTTTTTTTTATAGCATTTTCAAAAAAAAAAGTTATTTGGCGGACCCTTTATGTATTCAGCCGAACAAAAACGAAAATACTCACCAAAGAGTAAAGTAAGTAACAATTTCATTCAGACTTATGGAAGCTTTTGAACAAAGCAAGTCTATGTCGCGTTGTCTTGTGAAATTTTTACATTGTTTTTTAATAGTTACTAGTGATGCCAGGAGATTTTTTCAGAAATCTCTACGCTTATGAAAAAATTCCCTTTTTTCCTACACCCACTTTTTTCCCCTACAATATTTTTTTAAAAATTTTTTTTTTATTTGTACATTTTCAATTTCAGTAATGTAAAAATAACATAAAAACGAAGAAAAAATATAAAAAATAAGAAATGAATATCATGAGATTTACATAAGAATAATATAAAAAACTAACAGATACTATAAAAAAATTATTTTTACAATTCTGTATAATTCATCTTTTTCATACGGCTAGATGTGCATTTAAAATTTACACCATTAATTAAAACTAGCAGATTCCAGCGCTCGAAATTCGAATGCAATTTCTAGGCAACTTTATTTCTCAACTTAGCCAATTCACAAACTAACACTTTTTTTGGTTTATTATTATTGTGAATGAAGATAACAAACTCATTAACACACACATTAACAAATTTAATCAACACACACCTAAATAAAGAAAAAGATTAAAAAATCTGTAAATCTGGTGAACAGCTAAAAAGAAATACCTTTCAAATAATATACGTTTGGTCGAAATCGGGATAAAAGGGTAGAACAAAACATCGGTAACAAGAAATCACCTAGCCTATTAATATTATACATGGCTTGCAAATGAGATGTTATAACTCAAACAGAATATTGGTTCTTTGTTTTAAAAGTTTTTTTATAACACTGGTTATTAGCGTGTATACTTATGTAGATCTGATTTATTGCATTTTAATATTTTTTCACAAGCCTTGCATCTGCATTTATAGTCGTCATCTTTGACCTGTTCCAGCCATCCCATTAGCTTCTCGTCTCTCAACTAACTGAAGCAAAATCTCTGTTTTCTGTATTTCTTTGATGTGTTTTCAGCATTATCGAAAAACGAATCGGACATTTATCTAAAATTAATTATGTTTCTAAAATTAATTATGTTCAAATTTATAATATTTTAATGTAATGCACAAAAAAGGGTTTTATACTTGTCATTTTTATTAAAGAAGCCACATATTAACTTCCTTCATATTATAGAGTTATTACCAGACTTAAAAAAGACTTTAAAGTTTAAAATTTAAAAAAATTATGCGCTATTTAACAAATGCATTCAAAATAGTTTTGACTGAAATTTTTGGCAGTTTTAGTTTTGCCTTATATCAGTAAAATGTTCAGATATTAACTAAAAAAAAACAATTTGTTAAATATTTTCATCTTAATTATCTTAATTAATTTAAAGACACAAAGATAGATTTAATACAAAAAATAAAAACAAGTAAGAGTTGAAAGTTGATCTATGCGGACTCACAAATGTATACTAATATTTTTGGCAAATTGTTTTGGAAAAGGATTGTAAAAAATAAAATGCATCTTTACATTAAAAAATTTGAATTAAAAAAATTCCAAAATAAACCATTTACCTGGGATAAATCGGGTGTCATTGTGCCAATTTATGACCTAAAATATGTAGACACCTCTATAAAATGCTGAAAATTCACAGCATTTGTTGTAATAATTCAGTAATAGGTTTATCAAATTGTTTACATTTTCAAATATTGTATTTACATTTGTTACAAATAGTGCAAGAAGTCCAGATATTAATGTAAACATAAAACCTAGGTGGGTATCAAAGATTCAGCATAGCCGAATTTAACACTCTTACTTGTTTTTGCTAACTTTTTATTGTATTATTGTACTATCTATATAAAGTTTATTTTTATTTTTTATTTTTTTTTTTAAATTTTACAATTATCAATTAATATCTTTATATTGTTTTCAAATTTTAATTATATACAATGTAATGATTCTGTGCGATAATAATAAGATTTTAAGTCTTGTAGCACGGAAAACCGAAATAAATAAATAAAATAAAATAATATACGTTTAAGATTAATAGTAATATAATTTTATAAACACACCCCCTAATTATTACTACTATTTTATTACTGTGTAGAACTTTCAATGTATAAAAAAGTTATTGAATTTACATACATAAGTATCTGACCATACTCAACAAAAAACTATTCCAACAGTCATTGATTTTAACAAGTTACCCTGCAGTCAGCCTGGGTCCAAGTGTCTCTATGTCAACACTCTATTCTATAGCGTCAAGTAGGGTATACCGGTATTTGAACTAAAATAGCAAATCTATAATACCGGTATTCATGCCCTTCAATACAGGGATTTACGGTATTGCGTTTTTTAATATCATATATAAAGTATTAAGAAAAATTATTCCCAATGAATTTTGCAAAAAAAATTCCTTAAAATTTAATTTTTAAATAAAAATAATTGTAGTACCACTAAGCATATATACAGAAATAATTTTTTTTCTAAAATAATTTTTATTAAGAAAAAATATTTGCAGAAGTTTTTCCGCTAAATTTTGAATGTTACATAAAAATAATTGTAGTAGGCATGGAGAAGAGTGAGTAATTATAGCATAACAAACATTTATGGTGTTTTCTTTTCTGAAATAAAATGTTGCACCTTTATTATGTACATTTCTTTAATATATACCCCATACTTTTAAGATGTCGCATTTTTAATGGTCAGAAAAGAACATAAAATCACAACTTTGTAAAACTTTTTTCAATGAACAGCTGTTTTTTGTTGACATTTTTCTTGAATATATTTCAACAAATAAACACAAGAAGCCAAAGCCAAAAGTAAAAATATAAATAATAACAATTAAAATGGAAATAGAAATGGAAAATTTCGAATATTTAATGTTTAACAATGAAATTGATGTGAGCCCAAGTAATAGTAAAACAGTGCAGTGTAAGTACATGAAGAAAATCATATAAAAGTTATAATAATGTATAAATATAATTTTTTTTTTAGTTTGGACAGATGCAGACATCTGGCTATTACTGGAACTATACGGAAACTATGTGCCAGCAATTGGGCCAATGAAAAACAAAAAATGAGAATAGGGATATTTTATGGAACATCTTTCAAAATGTGTAATTTTGTTAATCGATTTGCGGGTTTAAAGTTACTGTCGAAGTTAAATATTGCTAATTAATTTCTTAATAAAAATTCATCGACAGGCATTAATTCTAAATTTTTATAGATTTTTAAAAATTAAATCTAACATAATTATGCTGAATAAGAAATAACATCATATCAATATTTAACTACGACAGTAACTTTAAAACCGCTCTTCGATGCACAAAATTACACATTTTGAAAGATGTTATTTATGATAATAATTTGTTTATATTTCAATGCAGTACATTTTGTATCAAAATTTATTGAAAACGTTTTTTAATATATAATTATTTTTATGAATTGAAGCCAAAACTATAAGTTTATGTAAATAGATGTTTGTTTTTATTATGTTAATTTTTTTTATAAATAATTATATACATTAATTTGTTGTTGAATAATTTTAATTTAATTTGATTTCTTCATTGCTGCATATTTCACCAATATCTTCAGGAAAATTTTCATCCCTATCGATACACATGTTGTGAAGAACACATTTTAATACACCAAATGCATTCTCGATCTTAGCACGTGTTCTGCAAAATCTTAAATTATAATTTTTTTCCAATCGCTCATGTTGCCATAATCACGATATGGTGTCAAAAGATATTCCATTAAGGGGTATGCGGAATCTCCCAGTAAATGATAATCAGGGAAGCATAAACGCTGCAAATCTTTTCCTATAAACGATAAATTTAATATCCTAGAGTCGTGGATTTTGCTGGGGATTCCAATGTATATGTCTAGGAATCGTAACTTCGAATCACAAATACCCTGCATGGTTATTGAAACACCATCATGCCTGTTCGCTAATGTTGAGCGAATTTTATGTTTTGGTGTCCTTACTAAAATGTAAATACAAATGTAAAACAGTTATTAAAACTGTTTTAATAAAAAATTTTTTTAGCGACAGAGATTATCATACTTTTTCAAACTCTTTCGCAACAGCTTCTTTTTCATCGTCTGATTGAGGAAACTTTATTGCTTCCAGCGCTACATCTTCCATATTGAATTGTAAAACTTTGTTGAAGGAATTGTGAAGGTTTGACAATGAAATGTCGAAAAGGTTTGCCACTTCTCTAAAGGTGGTTTTATTCCCGCTAAACATACAAACAATATTTTCACCTTTTGCATTTTATGGGTTTCAACTGTTGTCTTCCTCCCTGGTAGGATCGCTTGAAATAACACCATAAATATCTCTCAAAAAGAACAATGGCACCTTCCCGAGTAATAGGCAATTTCTTCTTTAACTATAAAAATAATATAATATACATATATTAGAAAAAAGGAGTTATTATCCTATGAAATTAAACATACATCAACTTCAGAGCATTCATTAATTACGTTCTCCACAAATCATTTCACTCGTCAGATGATGATAAAGATGAATCTAACTCATCTAAAAAATTTTTTAGCACATAAAAGCGTAGTGATATTTTCCATGTTAATTTATTTTAAACAAAACAAAAATTGTACTTTTTTTCATTTCATCACACATATACACATTAATAAACAAAACAAATGTCAGCTGTTTTAACGTGTTTTTCTCACCCTCTGTTTTTTGAAAGTGCGAAAGATGCAACATTTTCACACATTTAAAGTGCGACATTTTTAGAAAAGAACACGTTACCCTTTCGCAAGGTTGACACTTTTTTAGAAAAGAACACAATAAGAGAAAAAAGTGCGAAATGGGCAACACATGCAACATTTTTTGTCAGATAAGAAAACGCCATTATAATAATTCCTTATATACAGTGACGAGCAAAAGTGTAACAGGGTACATAAAGCTCTGAAATAAACCCTATATTTTTTGTATTATTAATTGAAACTAAAAAGGTATTCAAATAGTTATCCACTGTTTCTTCATATTCATAAAACGAAACAGAAATTAGTTCTATTGAGATAAACAAAAAAAAATACAGTTAATTTTTTAAAGTAAGAGAATTGTTACACTTTTGCACTCTCTTTCTCAATTCTCTTGAACCACAAAACAACAAACCGAAACACCAAATTGTAATTAAGTTTACCGTTCTTTTAATAATATTTTATTATTTAACACGTGCTTATTTAATATGGAAGCAACAAAAGTGCGTTAAATAATAAATCTATTGGAAAAAAATGAATCAGTCCGAGAAATAGCAAAAAAGTTTAAAATAAGCCATATGACGGTCCAAAGAATAAACCAAAAATATAATATTAAAACCTCAACGATTCGTCTTGGACGCCCAATAAAGATTGATGGCCGAACTGGTCGTCATCTTGCAAAATTAGTTATAAGTGACAATGCAATAACTCCATCTGCAGCTCTCAGAACGCTAAATATTGACGCCAGCGAGTGGACAGCCCGTCGCTGTCTCAAAAGATTGGGTGCTAAGGCTGCAGTAAAGAAGAAGAAACCATTTTTATCAAAAAAAAATTTCAAACTTCGTAAAGAATTCGCGCAAGTCTACGAAAACTGGACTGAGGATGACTGGAGCAAGGTACACAAGTTTGAAGTCATATATATATATATATATATTTCTGATTAAAAGTAAAATCTTTGAATTTTTTTAGGTAATATGGTCTGATGAGACTAAAATTAAGCGATTTGAGTCCCATGATCGAGCTTGGTACTGGTCTAAAGACCCAAACACAACTACAACGAATGGAGTAACTCAAACCATGAAACACAGTGGGGGCTCAATAATGGTATGGGGATGCACTACAAAGAATGGAGTGGGTCCTCTGGTAAGAATTGAAGGTATAATGAAAAAGAACAATACCTTACAATTTTAGAAAACAATTTGCCGGCTGCAATGGAAAAAACGGGTCTTGCTGCTGAAAACGTCGTGTTTCAGCATGACAATGATCCGAAGCACTCGGCCAAAATAGTTAAATATTGGTTGAATAGTCAACCATTTCATACCATGAAATGGCCAGCGCAGTCACCGGATATGAATCCGATAGAAAATTTTTGGAGTCATATAAAATCACTGCTCGCAAAGTTTCCAGATGATCCATGTAGCGTTAACGGCCTTTGGGATAGAGTAAAAGAAACTTGGGAAGCGATCCCCAATGAAATGGTTACACGTTTTTGTAGCAGTATGCCTCGCCGTATAGAAGCTCTCAAAAAAGCCAAGGGTTACTGGACGAAATATCAATCAAATGCTTAAAAGGGAAGGATGCTGCAAGGAAAAAAATTAGAATGCAAAAGTGTAACACTTCTCTTACATTACAAAATGAACTGTATTTTTTTTTTGTTTATTGAAATAGAACTAATTTGTTTAACGTTTTAGATTTACGAAAGAATAATAAATTGGTTTTTTTAATGCGTATTTTATTTCCAATTAATAATAAAAAAAATATGGGGATTTAATTCATAGATTTATGAACCCTGTTACACTTTTGCTCGTCACGGTATTTGCATAATAGAGTTGAAATACAAATTTCATTCTTTTCCAAGTTCTAAGCTTGTTAAGTTTACTAGCAGATTCCAGCTCTCGAAATTCGAGCGCAAATTCTAGGAAATTTTATTTTTTCATTTAATAAAGACCCTAAAGGTATGCTTCACAATTCAACTCATTTTAAATAAAGAAAAAAACTCAACACATTAACACAAATACACCAACAAATTTAATAAACACACACATAGCATTGTATATTTATATATTTGGGTTAGTAGCAACTTTAAATGCTATTTACTCAAAATAAAGGAAAAAATTTAAAGATCTGTAAATCTGCAAAGACTAAAAAGAAATACCTTTCAAATCATAAATTTTATGTCAAAATCGGGGTAAAGCTGTGAAACTTACATCGGTCACAAGAAATCGCCTTGCCTATTAATACTATAGATATAATTTTTTCCGTCTTTTTCATTAATAATAATAAGTGAATAAATATATGTATTAATTTAAATACAAATTGTTGTATACAAGTAGTTAAAAAATAATTTTCAATAACAATTTTGAATAAGTGAACTAAAATATTTATTAAAAATAAGGTAAAATTTATGAAATTAATTTTTTTTTTTTAGTATGTAAAAACCTGAAAGTTTTTCAGCCCCATGGATAAAAATTCGCAATGGTATTATTTTGATAGAACAGAATTTAGGAATGCAGGCCTGTGTAAAAAATTGCAAAAATAATAAAATCAACTGGGGGAAGTACGAGCGGACTCCATACTCATTTACGAACTAGTCATGATATTAATTTGTTAAAACGAGGAAAGGCTGCTGATAATCAAATTTCTTCAATAATAATAAAAAATAATCCAGCAAATAGTCAAGCTTGTACTTCAAATATTTGAAGTTATTTTAAAAGTGCAGTGTATGATTCATTTCCTGCTGCCTTTAGTAAAATTTGTAGTTCCTATGATTTGCGGAAATTTTTGACGAATAAATATAAAAATGTTCCAACCTCTCCGAACACACTTCGAAATCGTTTTGAAATACGGCGAAGAAATGCGCAAAGCGGTTACAGAACATATTTCAAAACATAAAATAACAAAAAAGTTGGTCAGCCTTACCTTCGATGAGTGGTCTTCTATTAGAAATCGGCGCTATATGAATATAAATATTCATGCAGCTGACAATTTTTGGAATATTGGTTTACGCGTGTTTCTGGACATCTACCAGCAGAAAAATGTATTATACTTCTTTCGCAGATGTTATTGCTATGACCACGGATGGTGCATCAATTATGCAAAAGGTAGCTAGAAGCATCCAAATAATTCATCAATTATGTTTTGCCGATTATGAAGAATATATTTATTTATTTATTAAATTTTACGATTTCCTGCACAACAAGACTAAGTTTTATAATTACAGTGCAGGATTTTAGTAGTGTACAAACATGTTTAGCCAAATTAAATTAAATAAATTGTGAAGAAGAACCCATAAATGAAGAAACACCATATATATTTGATTCAGACGTAGAAGAAGACGAATATGAATTCGCCGAAGGTTTTAATATTCTTAATTCATCTGGATCGGAAACTAATCAACTTCGATATACAGATTTGGTACCCCTAGTTTCAAAAATTCGAAAATTATGCCATATTGCAAAAATACGTCAAAGAAGAATTTGGTAAAGAACGGAGCTTAATATTACATTCCCGTACGCGATGGAACAGTTTGCTGTCAATATTGGAGAGGTTCTCTGAACTAAAGCTTTGTGTAGGAAAAAGCATAATTGATTTAAAATCGGACATTACATTCACTGAAAATTATTTCGAACTTCTATCAAGTAGCATTATGTTGCGAAAATGTTAACTTGTATGCTTAACGAGTTAACTGAGCAAAACACAATTTTAAGTAACCGGCTTAAAAGAGCTTGTTGTTAGAATAAAAAAAGACGTACAGTATATTCAGACATTTTAGCATATTTGATCGGAAGACGTCAAGCGCTGAGGAAGATTACGACATTTTTCGCAAAACCAGTAAACTTGCTATAAAAAAACATATCATTCAAATTGTTAAACGTCTTACAAAAAAAGAATTTGCACCAGATTGTAGCTCTAGTAATAATAATACAATAAATGAAAATATTCCAACGGAAATGCAACCGTCACCATCAAATATATCTATGAGGGAAAAATTACATTTGGTTTTAGTAGAAAAGTCTAAACAGTCACTTGAGTTTGAAAATAAAATCACCCAGGAGCCAAAAGATATTGCGCAAATTGTAAGAAGAGAAATTTTTTTTGAAGAAGGAATTAAGGGTAAATATTTATTATTGGTGTTGGATCGTCAACGGAGTATTTTACGTTCGTGGTTTTCTCCGTCGGATGGCTTTTTTTTAACTTATTTTTTACCTTTTTTATTCTTATATATATACTAGTTGATTGTGTGGCGCCTAGGCGCCCGTTTAAAAATTATGAATAAAACAAACAGTTTAAATTTAAGTACACGAAAAATTTATAATAAATTAAATTTCTTTTAATATAGTAGTAAATTGAAAATTATATTGTTAGATATGTACATATGAAAAAAGATTGTGTTTGTAGAAATTGTATACATAAGTATCAAAACAGATAAGAAATATTTGGCAAAAAAGTTTTTCAATTTAGAATCTCTTAAAAAAACTATATTTCGTGTGAAATATCGTTGGTCATGTAATAGTTTTCCTTGCTGTGGGTTCGATTGAATACGTGTCTTAACTTGGCTTGCAACTTTTGATCGTGACAAAGCCACATACAGTTGGCCGTGTGAAAATACCGCGGTCTCCAAATTAATGCCAACGTAATCAAATGACTGGCCTTGAGCCTTGTTTATGGTAATTGCGTATGCAGGAATTACTGGAAACTGGCGGCGTTTTAATATGAAAGGTAATGTGGTGTCGGTTGGGGCGAGATCAATCCTAGGAATTAGAACCGCATCATTTTGGTCAGCGTTACAGAATCAGTCAGTCTCTCAGTCAGTCAGTGAGTCAGGGATCAGCGTAAATATATTTAAGATATTAGCCGGCCTTCACACGTTAAATTTTAGGCTTTCAGGTTGTAATGCACTCATACTTTTTTACTCTTTTTTACTAAACGATCATACGTTTCAATTCTCTCTTTCAATTTTTCAATGCGACAGTTGCTTAACATTTTTTTGACTATTGTATGTGTGATCAATTTGACTTGAACGTGGGAAGGCCGGGTAAAGTGAGGAGATTGGAGATTCCCAAAATTATTAAAATTTGATACAATGGAGTTCGCTTATACCGTACCCTGGTTGTAATAAATTTTTGTTTATAGCGAAGAATTTCTTCGGTCCCAAGAGTTTTAATCACATTTTTCATACAAATTGCTTCTCTTATAGCGAACAGTGGTTATATCAAACTTTTGACTTTAACAAACAATTTTTTTTTTTTTCATTACAGAATTTTCCTATGTTATATACATATGTATTTAAAAAAAATTAATTTTAAGTTAATTTTATTTTATTTTAATTTAATTTTAATACAAAACAAAAACTTCGATTTTCAAATGAAGTTTTGTCAAAGGTCCTTTTATGTATATTTTCCCAAAAGTTTGCCAGTAGCCAATCTTTGCTTTATACTTTCTGCTTCTATACATAAGGAGTTTTTAATATTATATGATTTTAAAAAAATATTTTATTTTGATAGAAACTCTGTAATTTTAGTCTTATTAAGGCAAACTATTAATATGTATCTTTTTAATAATTTAATTTATGTTTTATAACTTTTTAAAATGCATCAAAATAAATAAACTTATTCAACTAAAAAAAGTTTTTAAACCTTTCGGACAAAACAAAAAAAATACTAATGTTATAACGAACTTATTCTATAACGAACTAATTTGGCCGGCCCCGCCGAGTACGTTATAACCGAACTCCATTTTACTGTAAAAAAAAATAGAATAGCATAGAAAAAAAAAACGTTTTAGAGCAAGGTTCCTTAAAGTTTCTTATTTTCATAATTATTTTTTTGAAGATATGAATAATGTTGGATTATTTATTTCATATGTACGTTATAGCATAACATTTGAACAATCTTTGAAAAGATTTTCAATTAAAAATTTTAATAAATAAGTCCGTGACAGGGAATCTCCGGAGGCGTTGTTGTTTTGCGGTGAACATCATAACTCGTTACCGGATCATGTGAAATAAAAAATTGAAATGTGTTTCAAAGCTGACATGTTTCCTGAGGTAGTGACGAAGAGTTTTTTACAATTTTTTTTTTTGCAGCATTTTGAAGTGAAAAACGATTTTTGCTATACAATTTCGGGAATTTGTTGTTAAAAAATGGGAAAGAAAATGGAATTGAAAAAACTCTTCGTGGTAACCTGATGATTTATGTGTAGATATAGCGTCTAAAATTTCAAAAGAATCGGTCAAATAGATTTTGAGTTATGATGTTCTCGGACTTCGAACATTTATTTGCGAGAAAATCGGTTTAAGGTTTTCTAAAAACTGATTTATATACTATATACCGTATGAGGCCGGTCGCTGGAAACGCTGTATCTTCTTAAGTTTTGCTCTGATTTACTTAAAATTTTCACACAACACGCTCGACATGTTGTGCATTCAGAAAGAGAAATGCAAAAAAAGGTTTTATAACCTACCACCCCTTAAGGAAGTGCAAACACAAAAAAAAAGAGAACAAAATATTTCATGTTTCATCATACATGTAAACTGAAAAAAGAGAAGTACATTTTTGCAAAGTTATCTATAAATCTAAAAAATAAAAAATAAGGGCGTATTAGTTTTACTTAAAAAAAAACTTATTATTCCAAATCGCCTTTAATTCTTCCATGATAATTTCAATAAATTATTCAAATTAAAATCTTTAATATAGCTATTTTCGTAATTTATGTTTGTCTAAATTTTTGAAAGCAAATTATGGAAAAATTAATATTATGTGTAAAAAAAATAATTTTCCAACCTCTCTTCTGAAATTGCAATGTAATATAATTATGCAAAGTTAGAATAATTTAAATTTTAAACTTAATATTTCACTATTTTTTCAAGTGCGTTTCAATACAGAGCTTTAAACGAAATCATACGTTGGACAACAACAAAATCCACATTGAAGATCTCTTTTTTCTCAAATATTTATCAAAAAATCATACTCTTTGGTAAGTGCTGGCCATCAGAGAACCTGAGCGAAAGCACTCATAACAATACAAAACAATTTTGAGATGAAAAACAAAACAGACAAACGGAAAAGTTTAGTTCGATAAAAGACGTTAAATTAAAAAAAAAAAAAAAGTTTACAATTTCATTCATTACTTTTTTGCAGAATTTTTTTATTGACCAACAAAGGGAATTTAAAGAAGAATTTGAATAGATATTAGTTTTTTTTATGCATTTTTTGCGTTCAACTTATTCCATATGTAACACGAAATCTGCATATGCAGTGCTATTGTCGTTAGCAGTGCTGCCAATTTTGGCAACTTATTGTAATTTCGACGATTTTTAAATTTGTTAAAATGATTTGTTAAATTTGTTGAAATGACGATTGAAGGTTTAGAATTTTCAGTAGTATAAAAATTACGATTTCAAGGGTTAACAATTAATGGGTTGTTTATCGAAAATTGATAGTTTTTGTTCAGTGTAAATGTAAATTACAAAATATGTATAGATTTAATTCTGGGTCAAGTCGTTTCAAAACGGAAATACCTTGAATAGCATCTCCATGTAAGATTTAAGTTTTAATTACGGCGATACTTTAAACCTATATTATATGTTTCAGCTATAGATACATATCAATAAAATTGTTTAGTTGATTGCTGTGTTAAATTTTTTCGTTGAAATTTCATCACTAATACATTTGTATATATAGAAATAACCAATGCTGTAATAATATTCGTAATATGAATGATATAAATAAATTTTATTGTTTCTTTTTGTAATATTTTTTCGAATTTTATAAGCGGTAAAATTTTCTTGGCAATTTCTTGTTTTAAAAATGATGATTTTGGCGATTTATTTTCAAAAAATTGTCGATTTTCAGAAGATTTTATTAGCAGCACTGGTCGGTAACAAAGAAGAGAGAAAATTGTGTGTGGGTTTGTATCAAATGAGAAAGATTAAATTTTGTTTGTGTATTTCGCATAGCTTTGTATGGAGTGCTATGTGTGTGTATTATTTCAGCGTTACAGAATCAGTCAGTCAGTCAGTGAGTCAGGGATCAGCGTAAATATATTTAAGATTTTTTTTTTAATAATAACATTTTATATTAATTGTTTTTTTTGTATGAACTTATGAATTTTATTATATTACAATCGAAATTATCATATGAATTTCGATAACATAACATGATAACGAAATAATAATTTATAATTTATGTGTTTCTGGCAACCCATATGTTAAATGAAATGATCTTGCTTACAATGTAAAACATTACGGTTGTGCTGAAATATGAAAGAAGCAAACCAATTAAAGTAAATAAAAACAGTTGTATTCTATAAACAGTTCAACTAAGACGCGTTTTACGTAAAATACCCGTTCCTTTTTTACGAATTTAATTCTGTCAACCATTTTCTTATTTATTTTAAATTTTGAAGTTCTTTAATTTATTTAAAAAATTTCAAGTTCCTTAAAAATCATTAAGGATTTCTCATGGCGTCCCAGCAGGGACTTAATTAAATTCGACATTAAGAAAATATTTTAATAAATTATTTTAAAATATCGTAAAATTTTATAAACTTTAAAAATTTTGTATCGTGTTTGCTAAGTTATTGCAAAAGTTTAAGTAAACCGCGCGTCTTTTTTGTTACAAAGCCACATATTTATATTTCTACTATAACCTTACCTATCTTGGAGAACTAATCTGCTGTTTAGATGCCTCGTCGTTGCCGTTGCCGTAACTGCCGTCCACAACACAATCATGGGAGTAATTCAGATTCTGGCTTATCTGAAACAGAGGTAAAAGCGTAAAGAATATTCGTGTTTGTTTAACCTAAAATCTGTAAATTATTCATATTTTAATGAGTTCTGTAAATTGTTCAGAAATTTTGTAAATTCCTGCTTATGTGCGAGTTCAAACACAAAAATTATTATTTACGCTTCGTTTTTTAAATTTGAACATTTATTATTATTACGCCTTGTAAGTGAAACAAAAAATTTCGAGTGTTACTTGTACTTACATGCACACACACATACAATATATTTTGTCTATTACCACGAGCCTAGTTAGTAATTATTACCGCTTTCTTTCGTCGGCAATCAATTAAATTAAATAATTTTTCTTTTATTTTGTTTAATAAATCACTTTATTCGCGAGTGTTAATTTCATTATTTTGTATAAAAAAAAAAATTAATAACACTCATACTTTTTGTTTGTTTATAATATTCGTTTCATTCCGTTCGTTCCGTGCTACCACCTTAAAGAAACCAAGGCAACCACAAGCGCCGTTTACACCGTCATACATATCAAACTCCGATAGTTCTTTAGACGGTCGTACAGAGAATTTATGAAATAAATAATAGGAAAAATTAATATTTCCTTTTATGAAGCTAATGTGCGTGTTTTATTATTAATTTTCGGTTTTTAATTTCTAATTACTTAAACTTGGTAAAATAGTTGATTTATTTGAATTACCAAAGGTTGGGAAGGTAGCGATTTTCATATCCGAGGGAGAAAAATACTAAATATTTTGAAACAAATTTCTTCGTTTTTTAATTAGAAAGTAAAAATAAGTATTGTTCTTTGTGGCAAAATTAAGCAAATGAAAAAGAATAAAGTGTGAATTTTATAAATTATTGATTTTATGAACGAAGAAGCGAGGTATTATATTTTTTAAATATATCTAATGATAAAACTTAAATCGTGAGAACTATATCTATATCGCTAAAATTTTGTGGTTTTCGATATGGCTGGTGGTAAAAAAACCAAATCGGTCCTGGTTCTGATGATTTGGATAAATGATCCAAAGAGAAGCCAAAGCAATTGAAAATATTTCTAGAATTCGTAAGTCGATCCTAGAAAAAACCATTTCTTTCAATCCTTTTAAGATCGATTGTAGGTTGGAAATATTAAAAGACCATATTACCCAAGCAATGGAGTGTCAATCAGAGTTGGACATTTTAGATCCCACAAATGATGATAGATCCGAGCTTGAAGATCTTTGTGTGACTAAAAAATCTTTGTTTTTGAGCCTTCAAGCTAAAAATAGAAAATCAAGTTTGCCTGAGACTTCATTTATGCAAGCTCATCATTCATGGCTACCAAACATGCGGCTCCCTAAATTCAACGGAAAATATTCCGATTACAAAAACTTTATGAGCCTGTTTGAGAACTTAGTCCATAATGATCCGACGTTAACAGATATCGAAAAGTTTAATCATTTGATATCATGCTTATCCGATGAAGCTTTGGGTACAGTTAAAGCTTTTCAGATTTCTGAAGACAATTATCCCAAAGCATTAGCCAGCTTATAAAAGGTTTATGACAATGAGTGTCCAATTTTTTTCGATAATATTTCGAAACTTTTTGATCTTCCCGAGATCACAAAACCTTCGGCTTCTGCTTTGCGTAGCATGATCGATACAGTTTCTGCCATTTCCGATTCATTGCTATCTATTGGTGATGATAAAAAAATTGCAAATGCTATCTTAATACATTTAGTGATGTCGAAAGTTGATCCAGTCACAAAATCCAAGTGGGAAGAGCAGCTTGACTTCGATAAGCTCCCATTATGGTCTGACTGTGAGGCGACTTACAAAACATCATTATCTTGTACAGGATTTAAATCAAAACAGTCTGCTGAAAAATGTCTTTATTGTAAAGACCAGCAACATAGTATTTACAATTGCCCTTCTTTTGCCGCGGTTCCAGTGTTTAAAAGATTCGGCTTTATAAAAGCTGTGCCTCCGTGTATAAACTGCCTTAAAAAAGGTCATACCGTAGCGAAATGTAGTGCTCAAAAATGCAGAGTTTGCAGTGGAGCTCACAATAAACTTTTACACCGCTACAGCTCTGACTCTCAAGGTGCAAGTGCTATTCAAAGTTTGTCAGTAAATTACTTATCAGAGCAACCATCGGTTCCTCACGCGTCGGTGAATTATTCGTCATCAGATGAGAATGTTATTCTCGCCACAGCGGTGGTAAAAGTAAGGAGCAGTTCTGGAAATTATATTCTGGCTAGAGCTCTTTTAGACTCCAGTTCACAACCAAATTTAATTACAGAGGACCTTGCTCAGAGACTTAGAATAAAACGAGAGGCAGGTAGACTGAATTGAATTGGCATTGGTGAAACAAATTCTTCTGCAAAACCTAGTATAGAGATATCTGTCATGTCTACTCAATTCTCTTAAAAGTTTTGGGTATTAAGTTCAATTTTCGTTTGATAATGCCAAGAGGCGTTTTCTTGCGCTTGAACGCAAACTCTCGAAAGACAAAATTATGAGAGAAATGTATCACGATTTTATGAAACAGTATATCGACTTAGGTCACATGTCTATTGCGGACAATACTATTCAGAGTCTCCCACATTATTTCATTCCTCATCAATGTGTTTTACGTCCTCTAAGCTCTAAACTTCGTGTAATCTTTGATGCCTCAAGTCGAACTTCTTCACAAATGTCGCTTAACGATTTATTAATGGTTGGACCTACTGCTCAAGAAGAGTTATGTATGCAACTCTAATCCGTTTTCGTTTCCATAAATTCGTTATCAGTGCTGATAGTGAAAAAATGTATCGCCAAGTTTTGGTTGGCGAAAAAGATAGAAATTTTCAATTAATCCTTTGGAGACAAAACCCATCTGATTTGCTTCTAGTTTTCCGTTTAAATACAGTCACTTACGGTACAGCTTCTGCGCCATTTTTAGCGATCAGATGTCTCACTCACTTAAGTGATTTATACAAAGAGATTTTGCCAATGGGTGCAAAAATTATTCGCAGTGATTGTTATGTCGATGACTTGTTAACTGGCGCCGATAATTTTCAAGAACTTTTAATTATTCGAGACCAGGTGACTCAAATATTGAGTTCAGCTGGATTTAATTTAACCAAATGGTTTTCGAATCACCCCGATTTTAATATTTCAAATGGTAAAGAAAAATTATTACATAATGATTCCGATTCAGCCAAAGCTTTAGGTATACATTGGGTTCCGAAGAATGATTCATTTAGGTTTCATTTGGAAGATAACGACCTAAAAGCAACAAAAAGAAACATTTTATCGGTTCCATCTCGGTTGTTTGATCCTCTCGGACTTTTATGCCCAATTATAACAAAATCCAAAATATTGTTACAATCCCTTTGCGACTAAATACTGCATGGGATGATTTTAAAATTAATTCATTGAAAATTGATTCAATTCAGATCCCAAGATTCTTTTACACAAATTCTTCATCAAAAATCCAGATTCATGGGTTTTCTGACGCCTCAATTCGGGCGTATGGGTGCTGCACATACATTCGGAGTATTGACTCAAATGGAGTCTTTTGTCGGCTATTTACAGCTAAATCAAAAGTCGCTCCACTCAAGACGAAATCTCTTCCGAGACTTGAGTTGTATGCAGCACACCTATTGGCTAAGTTGTGGACTCGAATTGAGAAAATGATTAGCTTTGAAATCGAAGGTGTAAACTTCTGGACAGATTCAGAAATCACTTTACATTGGATCAAAACTCGTTCATCTACTCTCGTAACTTTTGTTTCAAATCGAGTTGCTGAAATACAAGTCGCGTTTACTGGCGCCATGTGCCTACAAAGCAAAATCCGGCTGACATTGTTTCAAGAGGAAGTGATGTAGACGAGTTAAAAAAGTCAATTTGGTTTGAAGGTCCTTCATTTCTTCTCCATGATAGCTCAGAATGGCCTGTTAACCATCATTTCGAGCTAACAGAGAACCAAGAGTCCTTAGAAAAGAGAAAATCCAATGTTTTCCTTACAGTAGAGAATTACAAAGTTCTCCGAAAGATGATTCTGAAAATATATTCTTAAAATTGATTAAGGATCAATCTTCATATAAAAAGATGATAAGAGTCATGTGCTTCGTGTTAAGATTTATTGATTTTGTTAGAAAGTGTAAAATATCAAACTCAAAGACTCCTACTGTCAAGGAAATGAATTGGGCCTTTTATAGGCTTGTGGAAATAGTCCAGAGAGAAAATTTTGCTGAGGAGATTTCTAAGTTAAAAAAATCTCTAGAGTTACCTTCTAATATTCAAAGGTTAACACCATTTATCCACAATTTTACAGAAAATAAGCGAAACTTTTCACTTGTCAGGGTAGGTGGGAGATTGCTTATTGCGCCATTACCGTATAATACGAATTCTACTGCCATGAAAAACGATTTTTGTTTCACGATATTTACGTTATTTTCATTTCGCTAATTGCCATGCTGGTACAAAAGCATTAATATCTCTTTTAAGAGAGAATATTTGGCTCATAAATGCAAGAGATGAATGCAGCAATATAGTGCGTAAATGTGTTCATTGTTACCGCTATAAACCAAAATTAATGACCCAAATAATGGGAAATTTTCCCACAGATAGAGTGAGAGCTCTACGTCCATTTTTAATAGTTGGCGTAGACTTTTGTGGTCTCATTAATATTTCATTACGAATTCGAGGTAGACCACCTATTAAAATGTATATAGCGGTATTGTTTCACTTCAAAAGCAGTTCACTTAGAATTAGTATCAAACTTGTCCACTGATGCATTTAATCTTTCTCTTAAAATGTTCGTTGCCAGGAGAGGACTGCCCACCAAGGTGTACTGCGACAACGCCACCAACTTTGTGGGGGCCAGCCGAACGCTGAAAGAGTTGTACAAGGCGTTCGAGAGGGAACAGAGGCCGTCGTACCGTACGCAGCGTCATACAAGGTCGACTTCAGCTTCATACCTCCCAGGGCTCCTCACTTCGGAGGACTGTGGGAAGCAGCCGTGAAGCAGGCGAAACACCTACTTCTGCGAGCGGTGGGCAATGCGTTGCTAACGCAAGAGGAAATGGTGACAATGCTTGCAGAAGTATAGGCAGTGCTCAACAGTCGTCCAATCGCACCGCTGTCACCAGACCCGAACGACGGGAATGCGCTTATTCCCCCGCATCTAAAAATCGGAGATGGTCTGCGTTCGCTGCCCCCAGAATCCGTCGGAGACGTCAGCGACAACAATCTGAGGTGCTTGAAGCGATGGCGGATGCTTTGCGCTCTCAAGCAGCGGTTCTGGCAGGCCTGGTCCAAAGACTACATCCTCGGGCTGCAGAA
This sequence comes from Cordilura impudica, assembly GCA_963682025.1. NCBI lineage: Eukaryota > Metazoa > Arthropoda > Insecta > Diptera > Scathophagidae > Cordilura > Cordilura impudica. The sequence goes on along the minus strand of OY821517.1, from coordinate 211,132,238 downwards.
CAAGGCAAATGGCACAAAGAAGAGCGCAACCTCAGAGTAGACCAAGTAGTAGTGGTTCACGAGGACAATCTCCCGCCTCAAGAGTGGCCGACCGGAAGAGTCGTCCGCGTGATAGAAGGCCAAGACGGCAAGGTCAGAGTGGCGGAGGTGGTGACAAAAAACGGCGTATATAAGCGGCCGATTCACAAGCTTGCACCTCACCCAGATGTTTGAAGACCTGCGGTCCTTCAATGGGGCCGGCATGTTGGATCGTCAACGGAGTTTTTCACCTTCGTGGTTACCCTATACCACTATGTGGTTTGGGTATAATGACTTTGTGCTGCTGTTTGTAACTACCAAAAATATTTGACCTAGACGCATCTTTTATTATACCGATCGACTAAGAATCACTTACTGAGTCGTTTTAGCGATGTCCGTCCGTCCGTCTGTGTGTCCATGTTAAGCTTATAATCAAACTACAGGTCGCAAATATGAATATATTTGGATGAAATTTAGTATGTGAGCTTATATCGGCCATAGAATGAATGCTGTTGAAATTGGTGAAATTCTAGTCCCCATACAAATGACCCCTATGAAATTGACATAAATTGCCATAAGATACATATTATCATATAGATCTCAGTCAAATTGGGTTTGTATGTGTTTATTATATCCACTTATCAGTAGTCCAAAAGTAATCCCTATAGGACAAATCTTCGTCATAGGCCCCATATAGAGCTGCTTCCCGATATTCACTTAAATTTATCAAAAAACAAAAATATTGAATAGATTTTTCTCAAATTTGGTTTGTTTATATTATTTCAAAATATAACTTTACTAAATATGGTCAGGATCGGTCCATTTTTTGAGGTAGTCCCCATATACATATAGCACCCGATATGAACTTTTTCATACCTGCAGCCAAGAAAATTAATAACAATGTCACTCAAATTTGGTGTCTGCTCATTTTCTATATGTAATTAGTTGGACCGAAGAGATAGGGTCTCTAGAGCATGGTATAGGGTATCGTATAGTCGGTCTAGACCGACTATAATTTCTTACTTGTTTTTTTTTTACTTTGCTGCGCTTTCAATAGGTAGAGATTTTTTTGACTGCACAACAGTTGTTCTAAGTTGTTCTCTTCTTCCTATTTTTATTGTATCATCTTTTGTTGAAAAAGCACGTGTGTTCTGTGTAAATAAGTTGTTTTTAAGAAACTGATTAATAGGTTTTAAAAACAGTGGATTAAAATTATTTTGTGTTTATTTTTAAATAAAATATAATACGAACAAACGAAATTATAAAAGAAAAACAAAAAACAAACAATTTTATACAAAAATTGAGGTCTTCAAAGTGAAATGGAAAAAGTATCCGAGAACTGAAAATTAAGAAAACGAAGGCATCTCTTCTGTCGAGGAACAATAAATTTTTCTTCTTTATCTTATGATTTTTTTTAAATTAATATAACGAAAGGTTTAGCCAGCCTTGAATGTAAATTCTGTTAAAAAAATATTTTGATAAAAAAAATATTTAAACATTGTGCTATGGTTGGTTTATTTAAATATTTAAAACTTTGTGCTCAGATAAAGCCTGGTTTAAAAAATGGAATTTACTTTGATGTAAATTCTAACAAATCAAATTATATGATATGAAAAGAGGCAATTGTCCATCTGTCTCGATTGATGGATGTGTTATTCCTGAAAAAACTTGTATAAAATATCTTGGCATTCATGGATAGACGGTTTACTTGGAGGCAACATATCAAAGCCAAAAATAGTAATTAAATATAAAATTAAAACGTCTATACTGCTAGGACCTCAATCTCAACTTAATATTGACAATAAGATAAGAATTTACCAAGCTGTACTCAAACCTATATGGATTTATGGAATTCACCTATAGGGGTGCTAGTACTTCTAATATTGAAATACTTTAAAGGTTTCAGTCAAAAACTCTACGTTTAATATTAAATGCTCCTTGGTATGTATCCAATAACACATACATAATGACTTAAATATCCCAACAGTAAAAGAAGAAATCCGCAGCATACACAAAGATACGTAGACAGATTAGGCCATCATATAAATGTTCTTGCAATATGCTTACTTGATGAAACAAATGAAAGTAGAAGACTCAAAAGGTTGCAAGTCCTCGATCTTCCGTATAGAAATTGACAATGTTTACTAACGCATATGTACATAAAATTTAATTAAATTGTTATTGTGCTTTACTTAATGTAGAAACCCACACTTATTGTAGTGATTTTTGATGTAAAATTTATCGGATTTGCTTAATATCTTTATTATTTAGATGGATTGTAAATAAAATGTTTGAAAAAATAAAAACTTTGTGCTGTGGTTAATTTCAAATGATATATATGTATAGAAATGTTTAGATTACCTTGAATAAAAGTAGTTCTAATTAAAAAAAAAAATAAAAAGTCTCCTTGAGACACAAATAATGTGTTTAATTATATTGTCCCAACCCCTTAAAAAAATTGCTCGAGAATCGACTAAGATGCACCAATTATGTTGACTAGAGTTACTAAAATGTACTAGGGAATCTTTGGTTCCAATGTCTAAATATGGTCCTAAAAGAACTACCTCGTCAGTAGTGATTTCCAATGACACGCCTGTGTTAAATGTTAATAGTAACCCTGTAGGAAATATCGATAGTAAAACTGTACTGATTCACTATTGACTTTATCAGTAGTACTACTGACCAATTATACCCCAGCAATGCTCTCTGCTATAGACATTTAACATGTGCTTGTCATTGAGAATCCACTAGTACCTTTAGGACTATTGACTAGGGGATTCTTATGGAACCATATGGAGACATTGGAACCAGAGAATCATAAGAACATTTTAATAATTCTATTCTACACTTTTGGTACTTTTTTATTAGATTTCCACACTAATAACAATGGGAGGGTTATAAGTTCAAACAGGTGTATTTATTTTTATAACCTATACCACTATTTGGTTTGGGTATAATTACTTTGTGCTGCTGTTTGTAACTACCAACAATATTTGACCTAGACCCATCTTTTATTATACCGATCAGCTCAGAATCACTTTCTGAGTCGATTTAGCGATGTCCGCCCGTCCGTCTGTCCGTCTTGTGTCCATGTAAATCTTTTAATCAAACTACAGGTCCTAAATATGAATATATTTTGATGAAATTTGGTAATATAAGCTTTTGTCGGCCATAGGATGAACGCTATTGAAACTTTTGAAAGTCGGTCCATGTTCAGACCTCGTCCCCATACAAATGACCCCTATGAAATCGGCATAAATTGCCATAAGATCCACATTATCACATAGATCTTAGACAAATTGAGTTTGTATGTGTTTATTGTATCCATTAATCAGTAGTCCAAAAATAATACCTATAGGACATTCTTAGTCATAGGCCCCATATAGAGCTGCTTCCCGATCTTCACTTAAAGCTGTCAAAGAAACAAAAATATTGCACAGATTTTTCTCAAATTTGGTTTGTGTATATTTTTTCAAAATATAAGTGACTCTACCAAATATGGTCAGGATCGGTCCATTTTTCGACCTAGTCCCCATTTATATATAGCACCCGATATAAACTTTTTCATATCTGCAGCCAAAAAAATTAATAAAAATGGCACTCAAATGGTTTATGCTTATTTTCTATATCCAATTAGTTGGAGCGAAGAGATAGGGTGTCTAAACCATGGTATATGGTATCGCATAGTCGGTCTAGACCGACTACAATTTTCTTACTTGTTTTGTGATAGTATTTTGAAATAGGAATTTACCCCCCTGCGCGTATAGATGTTTACACTTCAAAAACATAAATTTAAAATCGGAATATCTGCAACATGATCGTAGTAGTCATGATGGTGGTGTTCTAATCGTAATTTTAGAATCTATTGAACACGCAATTGTACCGAAATATAAAACATTTGGTACTGATAACATATAAATGCTTTTAAAAATTAATGGTCGCTCAACAATTTTTATGTCCCCATTATTCCATTAAATCTAAAGATGACATTGAAGTCATAACAAAGACGAGATCTTATATATGCATTTTCAGGGATCTAAGTGTTCAACATACGAGCTGGAATTGCCATGTTAATAATTCTGCAGGCAATCACCAATTACAATCGAACTATAATATTTACTTTCCCTATAAACATACCAGATATGGACAAAACTTAGCTCCAACTAACCATCCACAGTAGATATCTTACTTTCAAAATAATCTTTATATATCTCAATACTTAAGATATTTCGTGATGAACTGAACTCTGATCACGTCCCAATAATATGCGACATATATGGAAGCGTTCATTATACTAACATCAAAGTTCCGTTTTATCATCTAACTAACTGGAAGGCCCTAAAATTATGGGCTGAAAATAAAGTAATAAATCAACAGCTAATGAATATAGAAACTAGTATGGACAATGTCTACTCAGTCTTAGAGAAAGTTACAAATATTGTTCAAAATTCATTCGATAAAATACCAAAAGGTAATAAAACTGAATGGCAGAGGCAAATATCTCATTTAAGTAAATACTTAATCAGGCAAAGAAATAAATGTTAGTTGTTCTCTATTCGACTTTTCCAAATTTAATTGTAATAATAAAAGTTTCAAGCTCGAGGTCTGGGTTTTTCTTTAATTAAAAAAATTCCTTTTTATTACCCAATATTTCGATATTCTTCAAACATCGTCTTCAGGGAATATCTTTAAATTAAATATAAGAACAATACAAAAAAGTAAGTATAATTTAATATGTACTGTATGAACAATACTACATTTAAGTGTAACAAATAATTCGTATAAATAAACTACAAATACAATATTAACAACAGTAACACAATAACGATTTTTACACAATACTTTAATCTTAATAGGCAACACTCACAGTGGATTTTAATAAATATATAAAATTAAAAAATATTCTTGTAGTTGTAATAGTTTAAAATTGTACTAAACTTAAAAGTATTGTTTCGCTCTTCTATTCCCTTTGTTAACCAAATGTATATAGTTGTGTTATATCAGCGAAAACTGAATGTCAATTGAGAAAGATTAAGTTTAGTACACATAGATCCAAGCCTCAAAACGCTATGTGATATAATTAAGAAATCTTCACCTACTACTGGTAAGCAAAACCGAAGTTTTGAACCAAAAGATAGTTGGTATAACTACAAATGCAACGCTGCCAAAGAAAAATCTTTCATTAAATTGTTTTATGACCAGTTATCTTGAGTTTATGTTACTTCTTTTGGGCTATGATGGTCAGCTTATAAGTTTTAAATAAAATAAATTAAAACAAAATTTATTTCATCTCCACTCTACGTTTCGTTGACGGTTTTTCAACTTCATCAGGAGTGTATAAAAATTTTTTTATTATTAATTTCTGGCGACAAAAAATTAAAAATAAAACAATATATCAACATAATGTTATACTAGTCACAATAGTTTAACTTATGATTAATTCAAACTTACATTGTCAGGTTATTATTATTTAATAAATTTAAAGATAAAAAACTGGACATCACGACACAATTTTAATAAAATTAAATAAATTAATAAAAATAAATAATCAAAATAAATATAAAAAAAAATCACAGTTTTAAACTTAACGACTAATATCACAGAACTAAGATTTAAGTAATTGCAATTGAATATTGCAGCTTAGTGTTATCTTTGTCTTCTTTGTTGTTTAATGTTTTGTGTATTTTTTGTTGTATTCTTAAACTTTCCAATGTGTATCTTTTGTTTTCATTTCTCTCTTTATCTAAAATCTTAACTCCTTTTAAATCGACGTTATGTCCGCTCTCTTTTGCATGTTGAGATAATGCTGTCGATTCCTTGTGTTTTTTTATGTCTGCTTGATGTTCCGCAATTCTTACTCCTAACATTCTTTTTGTTGTTCCTATGTAGACTTTATTACACACCTCCCTTTCATTACCATCGCATTTTATCTCGTAAACTACGTTGTCAATTTTTAATACATCTGGTTTTGTTTTTTTGTGTTAAATATTTTTAGAAACACAAAATATCTACAAGATAAAGAAAACTCAAAAAGAATATAAACATATATGCAAAGAAAGCAAACACAAATACTACCAACAGCAGGAAAATAGATAAATAACTTACATACAAGATAGTAAACAGCGGTGGAGAATTGCAAAGGGAATTGGAGATCATAACTATAAAATTTGTTAACTTATATCTGCGGTATCTCTTAAAACTTATTTTGACGAACTATTAAACCCACAACAGAATACAGTTGAGTTTCAATACGTGCCTTTATTTCATTTCGATTCTTTTTTGGATTGCCCAATAACGATGATAGAACTGAAAAATATACTAAGAAATGTAAAAGCAAATAAAGCTCCTGGTGAAGAGCGTGTGCCATACGAATTTATCGTAAATGCAACCGATAATTTTCTGCAACAGGTTTTGCGAATATATATGAAATATTTGAAACCGACCAAATTGATGATTCCTTTTCAAGGACTATAGTCTTTCCAATTCATAAAAGGTAGACGTAATCCAGCCTTCGAGTTACGGGGGTATATCTTTCATGAATTCTGTTGTTAAAATTCTCAATGAACGTTTATTTAAGTGGGTGGAATGCAATAAAATAATGGCGGGAGTATCAGGCGGGCTTTCGCAGAAATTATTCAACAGTTGACAACATCTATAATCTTTCGGCTATAGTATCAAACTGGCAGAGAAGAAAAAAGTATACGCATTCATCGTTGATTTTAAAGCAGCATTTGGTAAAGTTTCAAGAAGTGCATTAATATACAATCGTTCTACGATGGGAATTTCATATAAATTTGTTAGACTTATTGAAGGTGTATATAAGGATACTAGGTCAGCAGTTTGGAATGGTGATGATATGTCTGAATACTTGGAGACTAAATCCGGAGTAAAACAAGGCTCTTTGATGTTGCCATTGTTATTTGCGCAATATATTAATGACTTAAACGATTACTTAGAAGGTGGACTTTTTGTCGATGATCTGAATATACGTTTATTATTATTATGACTACGATATAGTCATACTTGCAGATGAAGCTGATGTACTCACCAGAATGATACTTAACCTAGAAAAATACTGTAATTTATGGAACTTAGAAGTTAAATTATGTAAATCTGAAACTTTAGTCTTTCGCAACGGGGGTCGACTCGCACGAAGAGAAAAGTGGTATTTTAAGGGAGATCCAACAAAGATATCTACAGAAATTCCTGGTCACTCAAGGATTATAGGAAATGAATTAGCGAATATTACCGCAAAAAATGCTTTGATTAGTCCTTTGATAACTACTCCAAATTTTAATAATTAAGACATAAATAAATCCATAAATAAATTTTATCAATCTAATAACCATACTATGGCATTAACATCTGACTGGTATAAAATAATAAATAGATCCGAACTAACAATATTTGATTATCTTAAATTCATTACAAATGATTTTTCCGAAATTGATTGCTCGAAAATTATTAGGCTCCGTTAAGGTCACACCACACTCTCACATGGCCATATCTATTCAAAATATTTGTACATGCGACGTCCCTTATCCCAATAATTTAAACCACATCCTTACAACGTGCCCCAAATTCACAAGTTTACGGACACAAATCATCAAAGACATAAATCCAAAACAAAGTTTATCAAACCCAACAATAAACAACTTGAAAAATACTACTCAATTCCTGAAATTAACAAATATTTTAAATTTAATATAATTATTAATTATTTACATAAAAATGTTGCCTACATTATAATGGTATCTATTATATTAATAGGCTAGGCGATTTCTTGTGACCGATGTTTTGTTTACCGTTTTATCCCGATTTTGACCAAACGTACATTATTTGAAAGGTATTTCTTTTTCGCCGTTTTGTAGATTTACGGATTTTTAAATTTTTTCCTTTATTTTGAGTAAATTGCATTTAAAGTTGCTACTAACACATGCATAAAATTATACATAAATATGCTATGTGTGTTTTATTTAATTTGGTAATGTGTTTGCTAATGAGTTTATTATCTTCATTCCCAATAATAATAAACAATAAAAGTGTTGGTTTGTGAATTGGCTAAGTTCAAAAATATAGCCGCCTAGAAATTGCACTCGAATTTCGAGTGCTGGAATCTGCTAGTTAAAATAATTATGTGTATTTGGAACTATTTAATGATTATCTAATTATAAATATATAATATTTTAATGTTAGTTAATAACCTATTCCTTAATATTGATTAACTTGAATTCCATATGTTTATTTTCCTTTTTCCGTTTTACGTTAAAGACCTTTGTTGCTAACGCTCTTTTATTTCATATTAAATTATAACTTAGTTCTAATAAGTCTAAGCGGCGCCGCTCAGGAATAGAACTTGTTCTAATTTTTAGTTGTTTTCTGAGCGGCAAGGAATAAAAATGGCTTTTCTTTGTTTTGTCAATCTGTAGCGCGATTCAGTAACTTCTTTTTAACGATAATCGAATCGTTAGAAAAAGAAAACAACAAAATTATCGATTTTGGTATTCAGAAAAATTTTTAAACGATATTCGCTGCCCTACAAGAAATGAATGACGGAAACTAACACATAAACAATTTTTGTACTAACACACTTGCAGTTTTTTCTATTTAAAAACATATGACTGTCATTGTTGCTGTTGTAGAGTTGTTTTTGTTTAGGTTTAGGAAAGGTAAGTAATTAATTAAATTAAAAAGTTCAAGTTAATTTTTGTTGTTTCTTTAGGATTCTTCAGAATATGTCGGTGAATTCGTTAGTGCCATTCTCAATTGTGGTGGCACGTCCCTCCATTATACTCTTCCACAATTTATTTTTTGCTCGCTTCTTGTGGCCTATTCCTGTCGGATCGTTAACTTAAAGATATTGCTGTAGAATCTTCACAAACTTTCAATCTAGAACTTTTATACCTCTTAGGAAACGCATTTGTGTAAAGAATTATATTGTGCGACAATATATTATATCCTGGATTTCGATTGTGAATACTGTACCAGAAAATAATATGGTTATCTATTTGATATTATTGATGGATTTTTTATGATGTAAGATAATACACAAGAAATATAATTGTGTGAAACAACGCTGACACAGTTTTTTAAATCGATTCGTAATGATTCCAGTTAAGTGCACATGGAAGTCACTATAAATATACTAGTTGATTGTGTGGCGCCTAGGCGCCCGTTTAAAAATTATGAATAAAACAAACAGTTTAAATTTAAGTACACGAAAAATTTATAATAAATTAAATTTCTTTTAATATAGTAGTAAATTGAAAATTATATTGTTAGATATGTACATATGAAAAAAGATTGTGTTTGTAGAAATTGTATACATAAGTATCAAAACAGATAAGAAATATTTGGCAAAAAAGTTTTTCAATTTAGAATCTCTTAAAAAAACTATATTTCGTGTGAAATATCGTTGGTCATGTAATAGTTTTCCTTGCTGTGGGTTCGATTGAATACGTGTCTTAACTTGGCTTGCAACTTTTGATCGTGACAAAGCCACATACAGTTGGCCGTGTGAAAATACCGCGGTCTCCAAATTAATGCCAACGTAATCAAATGACTGGCCTTGAGCCTTGTTTGTGGTAATTGCGCATGCAGGAATTACTGGAAACTGGCGGCGTTTTAATATGAAAGGTAATGTGGTGTCGGTTGGGGCGAGATCAATCCTAGGAATTAGAACCGCATCATTTTGGTCAGCGTTACAGAATCAGTCAGTCTCTCAGTCAGTCAGTGAGTCAGGGATCAGCGTAAATATATTTAAGATATTAGCCGGCCTTCACTCATACTTTTTTACTCTTTTTTACTAAACGATCATACGTTTCAATTCTCTCTTTCAATTTTTCAATGCGACAGTTGCTTAACATTTTTTTGACTATTGTATGTGTGATCAATTTGACTTGAACGTGGGAAGGCCGGGTAAAGTGAGGAGATTGGAGATTCCCAAAATTATTAAAATTTGATACAATGGAGTTCGCTTATACCGTACCCTGGTTGTAATAAATTTTTGTTTATAGCGAAGAATTTCTTCGGTCCCAAGAGTTTTAATCACATTTTTCATACAAATTGCTTCTCTTATAGCGAACAGTGGTTATATCAAACTTTTGACTTTAACAAACAATTTTTTTTTTCATTTCAGAATTTTCCTATGTTATATACATATGTATTTAAAAAAAATTAATTTTAATTTAATTTTATTTTATTTTAATTTAATTTTAATACAAAACAAAAACTTCGATTTTCAAATGAAGTCTTGTCAAAGGTCCTTTTATGTATATTTTCCCAAAAGTTTGCCAGTAGCCAATCTTTGCTTTATACTTTCTGCTTCTATACATAAGGAGTTTTTAATATTATATGATTTTAAAAAAATATTTTATTTTGATAGAAATTCTGTAATTTTAGTCTTATTAAGGCAAACTATTAATATGTATCTTTTTAATAATTTAATTTATGTTTTCTAACTTTTTAAAATGCATCAAAATAAATGAACTTATTCAACTAAAAAAAGTTTTTAAACCTTTCGGACAAAACAAAAAAAATACTAATGTTATAACGAACTTAGTCTATAACGAACTAATTTGGCCGGCCCCGCCGAGTACGTTATAACCGAACTCCATTTTACTGTAAAAAAAAAATAGAATAGCATAGAAAAAAAAAAACGTTTTAGAGCAAGGTTCCTTAAAGTTTCTTATTTTCATAATTATTTTTTTGAAGATATGAATAATGTTGGATTATTTATTTCATATGTACGTTATAGCATAACATTTGAACAATCTTTGAAAAGATTTTCAATTAAAAATTTTAATAAATAAGTCCGTGACAGGGAATCTCCGGAGGCGTTATTGTTTTGCGGTGAACATCATAACTCGTTACCGGATCATGTGAAATAAAAAATCGAAATGTGTTTCAAAGCTGACATGTTTCTTGAGGTAGTGACGAAGAGTTTTTTACAATTTTTTTTTTGCAGCATTTTGAAGTGAAAAACGATTTTTGCTATACAATTTCGGGAATTTGTTGTTAAAAAATGGGAAAGAAAATGGAATTGAAAAAACTCTTCGTGGTAACCTGATGATTTATGTGTAGCTATAGCGTCTAAAATTTCAAAAGAATCGGTGAAATAGATTTTGAGTTATGATGTTCTCGGACTTCGAACATTTATTTGCGAGAAAATCGGTTTAAGGTTTTCTAAAAACTGATTTATATACTATATACCGTATGAGGCCGGTCGCTGGAAACGCTGTATCTTCTTAAGTTTTGCTCTGATTTACTTAAAATTTTCACACAACACGCACGACATGTTGTGCATTCAGAAAGAGAAATGCAAAAAAAGGTTTTATAACCTACCACCCCTTAAGGAAGTGCAAACACAAAAAAAAAAGAGAACAAAATATTTCATGTTTCATCATACATGTAAACTGAAAAAAGAGAAGTACATTTTTGCAAAGTTATCTATAAATCTAAAAAATAAAAAATAAGGGCGTATTAGTTTTACTTAAAAAAAACTTATTATTCCAAATCGCCTTTAATTCTTCCATGATAATTTCAATAAATTATTCAAATTAGAATCTTTAATATACCTATTTTCGTAATTTATGTTTGTCTAAATTTTTGAAAGCAAATTATGGAAAAATTAATATTATGTGTAAAAAAAATAATTTTCCAACCTCTCTTCTGAAATTGCAATGTAATATAATTATGCAAAGTTAGAATAATTTAAATTTTAAACTTAATATTTCACTATTTTTTCAAGTGCGTTTCAATACAGAGCTTTAAACGAAATCATACGTTGGACAACAACAAAATCCACATTGAAGATCTCTTTTTTCTCAAATATTTATCAAAAAATCATACTCTTTGTAAGTGCTGGCCATCAGAGAACCTGAGCGAAAGCACTCATAACAATACAGAACAATTTTGAGATGAAAAACAAAACAGACAAACGGAAAAGTTTAGTTCGATAAAAGACGTTAAATCAGAAAAAAAAAAGTTTACAATTTCATTCATTACTTTTTTGCAGAATTTTTTTTATTGACCAACAAAGGGAATTTAAAGAAGAATTTGAATAGATATTAGTTTTTTTTATGCATTTTTTGCGTTCAACTTATTCCATATGTAACACGAAATCTGCATATGCAGTGCTATTGTCGTTAGCAGTGCTGCCAATTTTGGCAACTTATTGTAATTTCGACGATTTTTAAATTTGTTAAAATGATTTGTTATATTTGTTGAAATGACGATTGAAGGTTTAGAATTTTCAGTAGTATAAAAATTACGATTTCAAGGGTTAACAATTAATGGGTTGTTTATCGAAAATTGATAGTTTTTGTTCAGTGTAAATGTAAATTACAAAATATGTATAGATTTAATTCTGGGTCAAGTCGTTTCAAAACGGAAATACCTTGAATAGCATCTCCATGTAAGATTTAAGTTTTAATTACGGCGATACTTTAAACCTATATTATATGTTTCAGCTATAGATACATATCAATAAAATTGTTTAGTTGATTGCTGTGTTAAATTTTTTCGTTGAAATTTCATCACTAATACATTTGTATATATAGAAATAACCAATGCTGTAATAATATTCGTAATATGAATGATATAAATAAATTTTATTGTTTCTTTTTGTAATATTTTTTCGAATTTTATAAGCGGTAAAATTTTCTTGGCAATTTCTTGTTTTAAAAATGATGATTTTGGCGATTTATTTTCAAAAAATTGTCGATTTTCAGAAGATTTTATTAGCAGCACTGGTCGGTAACAAAGAAGAGAGAAAATTGTGTGTGGGTTTGTATCAAATGAGAAAGATTAAATTTTGTTTGTGTATTTCGCATAGCTTTGTATGGAGTGCTATGTGTGTGTATTATTTCAGCGTTACAGAATCAGTCAGTCAGTCAGTGAGTCAGGGATCAGCGTAAATATATTTAAGATAGATATCGATCGACAAATACTTTCAGATCTTATTAATAAATTGGTTTTACACGCTCTCTTTAAAATAATTATTGATGCAGATAGCACTTTTTGAATATAAGCCCTCGATATACAAATTTGTTTATACTGTATTAAACATAAAAACTAATTAATCTACATATTTTCATAAAATAACGAACAAATTTGAGAAAATTTATGAATACATTAAATTTGTTTTATTTAAAAAATGATGAAGAAAATATTTATAGATTTTCATAAAGGGTCAATTTGACATCAAGGGTAGTTTTTGAATAATTCAAATATTATTAACAAGTTATAATATACATTATTTTGATATTTTGTTTAAAAAAAAGTAAATCTCCTTAAATTTGACATTTGAACCTAAAGAAGGACATTTTATAGTGCTTCAATTTAACCTTAATTTACAAGATTGAGAACCTGTATCATGTTGTATAATATTTTGACAAAAGATATTTGAAATATGAAAACGCGAAAAAGATGTAGCCTAAAAATTGAAAAAGTATGAAAAATCACATTTTTCTTCAAATCCGCTGAAATAAAAACGCTGCCTTCGCCAAATTAAAAACAGGATACTACAATATTTGGCATTTTTAATCACATATATTTTGTTAATAAGACTTTGAATTCCAATCGTTGATTTCTAAAAGTTTCTTAAACGAAACTTTTGAAAAAGTAAAATTGGAGATTTTGAAATAATGCTAAAAATACGTACCGTTTTGGCATTAATTTAGAACGACAAAGCAATAGGCGAGATGGAAAATACTTTACATATGATTATCTAGGGATCAGGAGAATGCAAAAATGTTGCTGTTGTAGATTATTTCAATGTCTTTAAAAATGTGAGCTCGATTTTCTTAATCAAGTGGTCTGCGGCTCATTTATTGCCTGGGGAACTTGATATAACTTGGCAGTTTTTCAAGCGATAATAGATTTTGTTGTTTTATTAGAAAGATAATTTACTCTAGATTATGGTCTATTAATTATTTTAATTGAAACGCGATTACTAATATCAAAATTTTGGTGAAAAATGATTTTTTTTGATAATTTTTACATATATATGCATATTTGAACTTTGAACTCAATGCGCGTCCAGAAAGCATTGTCCGTGTTTTTTTATACCCTCCACACGTCAGTGGCAGAGGGTAATATAGGTTTGTCATTCCGTTTGTAACGCATCGAAAAACTAATTTCCGACCCCATAAAGTATATATATTCCTGATTCTTATCACAGCTCGAGTCGATATAGCGATGTCCGTCTGTTGAAATCACGCTCATTCACAAAAAAAGCAATCCTACTGGATAGGGCAACAATAATATCATTTGCCATAATTCCCGGCAGGTTGGTGTTGAAAATTGGCTAAATCGGGCATCATCGTGATTTGATACGAGCACAAATATGTAGATACCTCAAAAAAAAACATAAAACCCAGTGTGTTTGTTGTAACAGTTTAGTGGTTGAACATTATAATTTTACAACAACATAAAAAAATGCCACAAAAAAATTATGCATATACATATATTAACAATACCAAGAACATAATAACATAGGTCATGTTAGTAGTATTGCCACATATTTTTTTATCGTTATCACGTTATAATAAAAAAAAATCGCCAATATGAAAGAAAAAATGAAAACGAAAAATGAAAACGAAAAATGAAAAATGGAAAATGAAAAATGGAAAATGTAAAATGGAAAATGAAAATGGAAAAATGGAGAATGGAAAATGGAAAATGATAAACAGAAAATGGAAAATGGAAAATGGAAAATGGAAAATGGAAAATGTAAAATGTAAAATGTAATATGTAAAATGTAAAATGTAAAATGTAAAATGTGAAATGTAAAATGTAAAATGTAAAATGTAAAATGTAAAATGTAAAATGTAAAATGTAAAATGTAAAATGTAAATGTAAATGTAAAATGTAAAATGTAAAATGTAAAATGTAAAATGTAAAATGTAAAATGTAATATGTAAAATGTAAAATGTAAAATGTAAAATGTAAAATGTAAAATGTAAAATATAAAATGTAAAATGTAAAATGTAAAATGTAAAATGTAAAATGTAAAATGTAAAATGTAAAATGTAAAATGTTAAATGTAAAATGTAAAATGTAAAATGTAAAATGTAAAATGTAAAATGTAAAATGTAATATGTAAAATGTAAAATGTAAAATGTAAAATGTAAAATGTAAAATGTAAAATGTAAAATGTAAAACGTAAAATGTAAAATGTAAAATGAAAATGTAAAATGTAAAATAGAAAATGGAAAATGTAAAATGGAAAATGAAAAAAGAAAACTGAAAAATAAAAAATTAAAAATGGAAAATGAAAAATGGAAAATAGAAAATGAATAATGGAGAATGGAAAATGAAAAATGGAAAATGAAAAACGGAATATGAAAAATGAAAAATGGAAAATAGAAAATGAAAAATGGAGAATGGAAAATGGAAAATGAAAAATGGAAAATGGAAAATGGAAAATGAAAAATGGAAAATGAAAATTGAAAAATTAAAAATGGAAAATGGAAAATGAAATATGAAAAATGGAAAATGAAAATTGAAAAATGAAGAATGGAAAATAAAAAATGAAAATTGAAAAATGGAAAATGAAAAATGAAAAACGAAAAATGGAAAATGAAAATTGAAAAATGAAAAACGGAAAATCGAAAATGAAAAATGGAAAAGGAAAAATAAAAAATTAAAAATGGAAAATGAAAACTGAAAAATGAAAAATGAAAACTGAAAAATGGAAAATGAAAAATGAAAATAGAAAATTGAAAATTGAAAAATTAAAAATGGAAAATGGAACATGAAAAATGAAAAATTAAAAATGGAAAATGGAAAACGCAAAATGGAAAATGGAAAACGAAAATTGAAAAATGGAAAATGAAAATTGAAAAATTAAAAATTGAAAATGAAAAATGGAAAATGAAAATTGAAAAATGGAAAATGCACAATGGAAAATTGAAAATGAAAATTGAAAAATGGAAAATGAAAATTGAATATTGAAAAATTGAAAATGAAAAATTAAAAATGGAAATTGGGAAATGAAAATTGAAAAATGAATAATGGAAAATGGAAAACACAAAAATTAAAAATTAAATATAAAAAATTAAAAATTAAAAATTAAAAATTAAAAATTATAAATTAAAAATTAAAAATTAAAAATTAAAAATTAAAAACTAAAAATTAATAATTAAAAATTAAAAATTAAATATTAAAAATTAAAAATTAAAAATTAAAAATTAAAAATTAAAAATTAAAAATTAAAAATTAAAAATTAAAAATTAAAAATTAAAAATTAAAAATTAAAAATAAAAAATTAAAAATCAAAAATTAAAAATTAAAAATTAAAAATTAAAAATTAAAAATTAAAAATTAAAAATTAAAAATTAAAAATTAAAAATTAAAAATTAAAAATTAAAAATTAAAAATTAAAAATTAAAAATTAAAAATTAAAAATTAAAAATTAAAAATTAAAAATTAAAAATTAAAAATTAAAAATTAAAAATTAAAAATTAAAAACTAAAAATTAAAAACTAAAAATTAAAAATTAAAAATTAAAAATTATAAATTATAAATTAAAAATTAAAAATTATAAATTAAAAATTAAAAATTAAAAATTAAAAATTAAAAATTAAAAATTAAAAATTAAAAATTAAAAATTAAAAATTAAAAATTAAAAATTAAAAATTAAAAATTAAAAATTAAAAATTAAAAATTAAAAATTAAAAATTAAAAATTAAAAATTAAAAATTTAAAATTAAAAATTAAAAATTAAAAATTAAAAATTAAAAATTAAAAATTAAAAATTAAAAATTAAAAATTAAAAATTAAAAATTAAAAATTAAAAATTAAAAATTAAAAATTAAAAATTAAAAATTAAAAATTAAAAATTAAAAATTAAAAATTAAAAATTAAAAATTAAAAATTAAAAATTAAAAATTAAAAATTAAAAATTAAAAATTAAAAATTAAAAATTAAAAATTAAAAATTAAAAATTAAAAATTAAAAATTAAAAATTAAAAATTAAAAATTAAAAATTAAAAATTAAAAATTAAAAATTAAAAATTAAAAATTAAAAATTAAAAATTAAAAATTAAAAATTAAAAATTAAAAATTAAAAATTAAAAATTAAAAATTAAAAATTAAAAATTAAAAATTAAAAATTAAAAATTAAAAATTAAAAATTAAAAATTAAAAATTAAAAATTAAAAATTAAAAATTAAAAATTAAAAATTAAAAATTAAAAATTAAAAACTAAAAATAAAAATTAAAAATTAAAAATTAAAAATTAAAAATTAAAAATTAAAAATTAAAAATTAAAAATTAAAAATTAAAAATTAAAAACTAAAAATTAAAAATTAGAAATTTAAATTAAAAATTAAAAACTCAAAATTAAAAATTATAAAACAAAAATTAAAGACTCAGGTGACCTGGACCCGCCTTTTATTATAAAGAGGATTCAGAATCACTTTCTAAGTCGATTTAACGATGTCCGTCCGTCCGTTTGTCTGGCTGGGTCCATGTAAACCTTCTAATCAATCTATAGGTCTCAAATGTGAATATATTTTGATGAAATTTAGTATAGAAGCTTTTGCCACCCATTGAAATTGGTGCAAATCGGCTCATGCTTTCAGATCTAGCCGCCATATAAATAAACCGTATCAGACAGACAAAATTCGATCAAATTTTGTTAATTTGTATCTATTATGCATTCTAATCAATAGTTTCAAAAAACAGAAATACTGCATAGATTTTTTATACCCCCCACCCCAGTGTGCAGAGGGTATAAATAATTTTGTCACTCCGTTTGGAATAATTATATATAATTATAATATATATATATATTTATGATCCTTATAACAAGCGGAGTTGATGTAGCGATGTCCGTCTGTCCGTCTGTGGAAATCACGATCACGAAACCAATCGGAGAGGTGGGGTGCTCGTTTGAAAAATGATTCGCTACCATCCTGAGAAGTTTGCTATTTAAAATCGTCCAAATCGGTTGATTAGGTCCCGAGTATTGAATGAAGAAATAAAAAAAGTCTTGAAAAAAAAAAAGATTTGTCTATGTTGTTCTTGTCACGATCACACCTTAAATAGTATAGCTAGGGTATCAGTTTTTAGTGAGAATGATTCACTAACACCATGAGAAGGTTTCTGTTTGAAAAATCATGAAAATTTAAAAATACATATTTCTACATTGTTCTTGTTGTTATTCTAGATGTTGTATTTTTGTCATAGCTATACTTGTGGATTTTGTGGTCGTTGTGGTGATAATATAATAAAAACTAACTCAAAAAAACCAAGGTAGAAAAAGTTAAAAGTGCATTGTTTTGGCTCACTAAAAAAATTTGTCAGATCATTTTTGTCATCGCCACGAATCTGCCTGCAAAGCTTCAGATCGATTGGGTCACGCGAAAAGGGTTAAAAATCGATCCACAGATTTGTCGACAAACAGACAAGCAGACAAATAATGCTAAACTACCTAGTAATTAATAAAAAAAATAATGTAAATTTACCAAAAAAATTTATAATGTATTAATTTATTTAAGGAGAAACCCATCATTATCTACATGTCTTAAATATAAAAATATAAACTTCTTCAGAAATTACATATGATGGGATTTTCAAATCTTTGCGCAAAGTTGGATATATTCTTATTTAACCAATAGAACACGAAAAGTATGTTTTAAAAATATTACTTCAAAGCCGATAGATGTAATGTCGGGAGTACCACAAGGCAGCCATCTTGGGCCGCTTCTTTTTTCTTTGTTTATAAACGATCTTCCGAATGTTATTTGTTTTTCAAACATCTTGATGTATGCAGATGATGTCAAAATTTCCTTCTGTTATAATCAACACTCTGATCATGTTTTTCTCCAAAATGATTTGAATTCATTTTATTCTTGGTGTAATTTAAATTTAATGGAGCTAATCCTTAAAAAGTGTAAACATATGCGTTTCGTCAGAAAGAGGCCGATATCTGTCCACTATGTGCTGGGTGATTATTGTCTCGATAAAGTAGATAACTTTATATATCTTGGTGTTTTATTGGATCATAAACTGAGAACTGAGCTTTATTCTTCATATAACAATTACAGTCAACAAAGCCAGAGGTGTACTTGGTTTCATAAAACGTTGGGCTAAAGAGTTTAATGATCCCTATGTCACCAAAACTTTATATACGTCACTTGTGAGACCTATCCTGGAATATACTTCTATAATTTGGGACCCAGTCTACCAAATTCATGCCGACAGTCTGGAATCTGTGCAGAAACAATTCCCTTTGTTTTGTCTTCGGAGTTTAAACTTCAATCCAAGTAATTTTCCATCCTATACCAGCGGACTTGCCCTTATTAAGCTAACAACTTTAAAAAGCCGGAGAACTATGCTAAATGTTTCATTTCTTCTTAATATAATTAATGGTGATGTTTTTTCTGGTTTCCTGATTAACAATATATCATTCAACATTCCTCAACGTCCAACACGTTACTTCTCACCTTTATCTGTACTGTTCTATAGAGCTAATTATGCAAATGCAGACCCTCTCAGGATAATGTGTATTCAATTTAATGAACTTTATAGATTTATTGATTTCTCATTAAATACTAGTCTAATTAAAAGTAAAACAAGTAAGAAAATTATAGTCGGTCTAGACCGACTATACGATACCCTATACCATTGTTTAGAGACCCTATCTCTTCGGTCCAACTAATTGGATATAGAAAATAAGCATAAACCATATTTGAGTGGCATTGTTATTAATTTTTTGGCTGCAGATATGAAAAAGTTCATATCTGGTGCTATATTTATATGGGGACTAGGTCGAAAAATGGACCGATCCTGACCATATTTGGTAAACTCACTTATATTTTGAAAAAATATACATTAACCAAATTTGAAAAAAATTTGTGCAATATTTTTGTTTTTTGATAGATTTTAGTGAAAATCGGGAAGCAGCTCTATATGGGGCTCTATAAGGATTATTTTTGGATTACTGATTAATGGATATAATAAACACATACAAACCCAATTTGACTGAATCTACATGATAATTTGGATCTTATGGCAATTTATGTCGATTTCATATGGGTCATTTGTATGGGGACTAGGTCTGAACATGGACCGAATTTCACCAATTTCAATAGCATTCATCCCATGGCCGATAAAGGTTTATATACCAAATTTTATCAAAATATATTCATATTTGCGACCTGTAGTATGATTACAAGGTTTACATGGAGACACAGACGGGCGGACGGACGGACGGACATCGCTTAATCGACTCAGAAAATGATTCTGAGTCAATCTGTATAATAAAAGATGGGTCTAGGCCAAATATTTTTGGTAGTTCCACACAGCAGCACAAAGTCATTGTACCCAAACCACATAGTGGTATAGGGTATAACAATATGCTTTCTAAATTCATGAATAGCTTACTTATGTACTAAAATTAATTTTAAAGTGTTTTTCTTTGTAAATAGTCTGTAAGGATTAATTCCATAGACCAATATACGAATAAATAAATAAATAAAATAAATAAATAAATACATATTTAATCAATATCAATATTCTGCCATTTTTATAACATCGCAAAATCTTACAAATACACAATACTGTTACAAATACCAAAATACTCTAAATAATATACGTATATCCTATAGTTGTATATTCATAATAACCGCATTTTAAAAATAAATCGGTATATTATTTTATTTGACTATTATTTATCAATGTTTTCATACCATTCTAATTAATATGTAAAATATATATAAAATTATAATATATACAAAAGGTCAATGTTTTCTACCAATCAGCTCAAAATTGTTTTCTTCTTATGCATATCATTTTGCAATATTTTCTTTTACGGTAAATATATTTTTTTGGAATTCACAAACAGGGTTGCACTTCATTTAGCTCTTTAGTTCAAGAATGATAGAATAAAGGCCTGGTTAGCCTTACGTAATCGTAACGTAACGTATCAGCGAAACCGGAACGTCCTTTGCGTGTAAACAGCTAGCACGTTACGTTACGGCTACGAGTGGCTAACAAAGCCTTAAGTTAGGTAATTCTTGCTTGCTTCCACTAACGATGAATAATGTTACCCTGTTAAAACTTTAATGCAAATTAACTGGATTACTGAAAACTGTATTTAAAGTTTTAACCTGTTATATGTATTAGTATGATTTACGTCTTGAAATGGGCATATAACAACGGTGGTTTGTTAATTATAGAGCAACAAAAAGTTAATATGGATACCAAACTTATGGTCATATTTGTAAACGAATAATGGAAAAACGTATGAATTAATAAATAAAAAAAAGTAATATTTATTTATTTGTTAGCTGAAAAAAGTAATATAAAATACGTTGATGTTGATTTTGTTCTATTTTGGTGTTGTATTTTTTGTGTGTAATATTTACATATACATACATACATACATATATTAAATAATAAAAATATAATATACATGTTATATATATACGCATGTTAGAAATAAATCGGTATATTATTTTATTTATACAAAACTCTGCAATATTTTGTTTTAGGGAAAATACATTTCTTTTGTATTAACAAACAGAGTGTTATTTCATTTTGCTCGGTGTGACTATGCCACAGTAGATGGCGCTTTGTAATAGTTTTTCTATTTTAACATGAATGTCAACATTTTCAAACACAACAATGTTAAAAATATACACATGACTGAGTAATGAAGAATTAATAAGGTTTTATACCCTATACCAACATGTGGTTTGTGTATAATGACTTTGTGCTGCTGTTTGTAACTACCAAAAATGTTTGACTTATACCCATCTTTTATTATACCGATCGACTCAGAATCACTTTTTGAGTCGAGTTAGTAAACCTTATAATCAAACTACAGGTCGCAAATATGAACATGTTTTGATAAAATTTTGTATATAAGTTTCTATCGGTCATAGAATGAACGCTATTGAAATTGGTGAAATTCGGTTCATGTTCAGACCTAGTCCCCATACAAATGACCCCTCTGAAATCGACATAAATTGCCTTAAGATCCAAATTATCATATAGATCTCAGTCAAATTGGGTTTGTGTGTGTTTATTATATCTGTTAATTAGTAGTCCAAAAATAAACCCTATAAGACAATTCTTAGTCATAGCCTCATATAGAGCTGCTTTCCGATCTTCACTTAAATCTATCAAAAAACAAAAATATTACACAGACTTCTCTCAAATTTGGTTTGTATTTATTTTATCAAAACATAAGTGACTTTGCCAAATATGGTCAGGATCGGTCCATATTTGGACCTAGTCCCCATATAAAAATAACATCCGATATGAACTTTTTCATATCTGCAGCCAAAAAATTAATAATGCCACTCAAATTTGGTTTATGCTTATTTTCTATATCGAATTAGTTGGACCGAAGAGGTAGGGTCTTAAACCATGGTATATCGTATCGTAAAGTCGGTCTAGACCGACTATAATTTCTTACTTGTTTGCTTTCAAAACAGTTCTACATAGTTATATAAAATTATTATTCTGCTTTACCTACAAAATATCTGATTGCGATTACATACAATTTTTAAAAATTGTTTATAATTACTAAAGCATTATTTAAAATATGCATAATAAAATTCAAAATCAAAAGTTGGCATCACTGGGTTAGATTTTGTATTTTACTGTGTTATTTTGTGTTACCACAAAATCTAAAGGCCTGTACGCAGCTTGCTAAGGAATCAAAAACTTCATATAAAAAAACGCTTCAGAAATGCTTAAGGAATTTTTCTGTCAAAAAATTTCTGTTGATAGTCCGCAGCTTTTTAAAAAAGTAGTATTGTTTTTACTACTTTTTTTTGACGTAAATGAAATTAGGCAACCCAGGCTTTGAGCAGGAATATCAAATTTTTCGTTCTTTCTGAAAGGAATTTTGACAGGAGAGGTAAGCATAAACAAAATGTAATATGCTAAAAAAAATAAAAGTTATTTTTCAGTTGCAAACCTGGGAAAAAACGAACAAAATTCGGCAAAAAAAAAACAAGAAGCGGATGGGTAATTAAAAAGCTTTTAGCAGGCCAAATAAAGCAGAACCGAAGAATTGATTTGTTTTCAATTTCACAATTCTTAATAATTGACAGAAAACAGCTGATTTCTAGCGTTGCACTGAAAGGTACTTTTGTGCTTTTTTTTCTTTAAGAAATATATGAAAATTTTCTGTTAAGATTCCTTAACAAGCTGCGTACAGGTCTTAATAGTGAAAACTCCCTTTTAATATGTAAAAAAATTAATTCTCTATGTTTTCCAAATATGGCAATATTTGAACAAAAAAATTGAGAGGGCTTTATAGACCAACTCTTGAAATAAACAAAAATGATCTGTTAAGAGGATCAATCTAAATAAATTTCAGACAAATATGGAAGCAAAAGAACGTAGTTTAAGCAGATCTTAAATGTACATCGTTGGCAAGCACCTAACATAAAATATATGTATATATGAGACACAGTTTATCTGAATCACTGAGTTGAAAAAAAACGTAATTATTCAGAAAAAAATACACAAAAGATTGTTTTCAGAGAGAATATGCTGATTGACTTATGAAGAAACTACTACGTGGGATATCCTAGTGGTAAAGACTAATGGTTCTCTAGATACATTCTCTCAACAATGTTTTGTACACAATTTTTGCCCCTTGGTATTTTACGATTGAATGGGTTAAATGAATGGTTTAAATTGAATGAATTGAAGGGTCCCTACAAAATTCCACTACGCGATGTATATTTACGAACAACAGACAATCTTTTACAGTTGGTCCAACCACAATTTGTAATAGCTGTGGGTGATTATGTATTTAAATGTTTACAAAATCTTAATTTTGCAAAAATAATTTTGCGTTTAGCCCATCGTAGTCCGAGGTCTCTAAACAATACAAATTGGCCAGATAAGTCGTTGAAGTCGTGCGATACGGTCGTGTTCTAATTGTGCTCTGTTTATTTTGTCAATTTTGTGTTAATAAAAAACTTTTAAAATTTTTAAAAACATTTGATACTATTAAATATATCACAAACAAGCTGTTTAAATATCGAAGTAAATTATATATAATAAAATCAAAAACAATAATATAAACAAGAAAACATTGTGAAACAAACAAAATACAGAAACAACAACTGTGACACATAATGTTTATTCTTTGTCAACTGAACAACAACAAATAACTATTTGCCTGTTTTGTCCATGTATAATACTGGTTTATAATTATCTATTATTGACAGTTTTGCAGCCACTGGTGAAATTTATACTGTATTGTATTTGTCGGAACAATACGTTAAATTTAAATATATATTGAGTGTAAAATCGTATAAATACTTCAAATTTATTAACAATACCCAAAATACTGGTTGATTGTGTGTAGCCAGATCGTAGCTTTACTGTAATCGTTACCGTTGCCGTTTTTTGTGTTGTGCTGTTTTTGACCTGTAGAGCTTAATAATGGCGTTTGAAAAAAGGCTGCTCTTTGGTTGATTATGAAGAAAGAATGCTTACCTGTTGCCTTTGTCATGGTTTATGTCACTTTAAATGTAGTGGCCTGTCTGGTTTGGTTGCTGAGTCAATATCTAAACATAAAAACTTGCACTGGCGCTGTAATGGATGTCAAAAAATTGGTGCTGATTTTTATCGTTTCTTTCAAAGTACGAAAGATAATTTTTTGCAAATTCAACAAAACCTTAATAATTTATCTTGTCAAATTAATGCTTATGGAAAGCTTTTTGATGATATCAAATCCTTAGAGGGATTGCTGTCACCATCCCCAACTCGTCGTAGGTCGCCAAGGTTCTTGAATAAAGAAAATTCTAGTCAGAATCCTGGTCCTAATGGAGCACATCAGAATAGTACTACTGTTACTGCATCTGCTTTATATTTACCAAATCCTTTTCAAAATATTACAGGTATAGATCCTGCCGTTTCTCATTCAAACAACGTTCAAGTTTTAATTAATAAACCTACTCCAATATTAAATGAAACTGCAGCATTTCCGATTACATCACATGCTAATAACCATAGTACTTAGCATGCTCTGAACATTATTGCTCCAAATATTTCTTCAATGCCTAGAACTGCTACGGCTAATATTTTACTTTATAATCCTGAGAACGCTGGTCGATTGATTAATTTTGATGCTGCATCACCAATCCCATCTGCTTCAACATCTGGTGCTTCAAATATAGTGCCTACAACTGGTATTGAATCAATACCCACTCCTAGGTTGCGAACAATTCCTCCGAAGAAAACTATATTTGCTACACGTTTCGCACATGATACGAAAGCTGATGAGATGAAATTTTATGTGATCTCTAAAATTAAAAACTGTATTCCTGAGGATATTAGTGTTTACAAAATGAATTCCAGAAATAGAGCATCATTTAAAATAATTGTTCCTGAATACCTATTTGAACAAATCGTAGATGCCAGTTTTTGGCCTAAAAACGCATTAATACGTGAATTTATATATAGAGAAGAAGATAATGCTCGGCTTCCCAAATCCGCTGATCAAAATCCAAAAAACTATTATACATCTTGTATCAAAACGTTAGAGGTATGAATTCAAAACTTTCGTCAATTTATTGTAATAGCTTTGGCTTCAATAATCATATTATTATATTTACGGAGACCTGGCTCAGTAATAAAGTTAATAACTCTGAGATTTTTTGCCCTAAATATAAAATTTTCAGAAAAGATAGAGAAAGTTGTGAAAGAATTGAATCTGATAATAATAATAATCAGTGTAATAATGTAATAAAAAAGTCTGGTGGCGGCGTATTGGTTGCTATACTAAACGAATTTTCGTCTGAAGAAATTATCTTAAACGATTTTTTACATATTGAGATTATATGTGTTTTAGCTAAAATTAATAACAGGTCCATATACATTATTTGCTCATACATTCCGCCTAACTCTGCGCTTTCTGTTTATGAGGATCGTCTGAAAGCTGTTGATTTAATCCAAAATTATATAAAACCATCTCATTTATTAATGTTAATTGGAGATTTTAACATGCCGTCAACATCCTGGAAACCTGATCCTGATACCAATTATTTAGTTCCATCTCATTATTCCGATTCTTCAGCTGCATTTATTCATGGTTTATTGGAAAATTGTCTTTTCCAAGTCAACTCCGTCACAAATGCATTTGGTAGACTGTTGGACCTCATTTTCGTTTATGAACCTAACGACTTTTCAATATTACGGCATAGCCCTATTTCTAATCCGGAAGATATATACCATCCAACACTTCAGATATCTTGCTTTTGTTCCTATCCTAAAAAAAGTTAACTCACAGCGATAAAATCTTTTGCTTTAATAAAACTAATTACCAAGATTAACAACTCATCTATTCCAAATTGACTGGATAAATGTGTTTTCTCGTTGCAATGATAACTTGGACTTGTGTTTGCATACATTTTATCATCACCTCTTTGAATGTTTCTCGGCATCTGTACCTAAAATGTTACCTCCTAAATCGAATGGTCCTCCTTGGAATACAAAACATCTATCTCAACTTAACAATAAGAAAAACAAAATGTACAAAAATTATAGAAAATATGGAACATTGATAGATTATATGAAATACTCGTTATCAAGATCGGAATTTATTATTGCTAATCAATTGGCCTATAATAACTATTTAATTAAAGTAAGGAATAATCTAAAAAATAATCCAAAATCATTTTATAAATTTATTAATTCTAAAAGACGTACTGCGGACTTTCCTTCGGTTATGAAGTACGGTAATTTAGAATCTTCAGATGATAACTCCATAAGTAATATGTTTGCAGACTTTTTTGCATCAACTTATTCTTCGAGAGTATTTAATAATCTGTATCCATGCACAATAACGGAATCTTCAATTATTAATATACCATCCATCAATCAACATACAGTTCTGAATGCCCTGACAAAATTAAAATTGTCGTATGCTGCTGGTCCTGACGGTGTTCCTAGTTGCATTTTAAAGCGCTGCGCACATTTATTGTATATTCCTTTGACTTATATGTTTAACATATCCCTTAAATTGGGTTACTTTCCTCCCATTTGGAAAGAATCATTTATTATTCCCTTCTTTAAGTCTGGATCTAAAGCTGGTATTTCGAATTATAGAGGTATTGCTAAATTAAGTGCTATTCCAAAACTATTTGAAAAACTTATTTATGACACGTTGTCACATCATGTGTCCTCTATCATATCTCCAACGCAACATGGATTCTGCAAATCACGCTCTACAATAACAAATCTTTTGGAGCTTACAACTTTGGTAAATTATGGTTTTATTAATATGAAACAAACAGATGTTATTTATAATGATTTTAGCAAGGCATTCGATAAAGTAAGTCATGATCTATTGTTGTTTAAGCTTGACCGTATGGGCTTTGGTATAATGCTAATAAAATGGATTGGATCATATTTAAAAGACAAAACACAATGTATTAAGTTTCGTAACTCGTATTCCAACAACATAAAAGTATTATCTGGTGTACCTCAATGTAGTCACTTGGGACCTCTTTTATTTACGCTATTTATAAATGATCTTCCTTCTGTAATTAAACACTCAACTACATTAATGTATGCAGACGATGTAAAGTTAATTTTTACCCTCAACAATCTTGATCAACAATCACTTTTACAGAATGATATTGATCGTTTAACTACTTGGTGTAATATGAATCTAATGGACCTGAATGTCAAAAAATGCAAATATATGATTTTTACAAGATCAATTCCAATTAATGGTCGGTATATCATGAATAATGCTGTGCTTGATTTAGTGGATTCATTCAACGACCTTGGCGTACTTCTGGATAAAAAATTAGACTTTAGAAGTCATATTTCGCTAACAATAAATAAAGCTACTGGTGTACTTGGATTCATTAAACGGTGGGCTAAGGAGTTTTCGGATCCGTATACGACAAAACAATTGTTTACTACCTTGGTAAGACCAATACTCGAATATGGGTCTGTAGTCTGGGATCCGCAATATCATATACATTCGAATAAAATTGAATCAGTTCAAAAACAATTTTTGTTATTTTGTCTTCGTGGTTTGGGCTGGGATCCTAATATGAGGTTGCCATCTTATGAAAATCGTCTGGCTCTAATTAAGCTTCCTACATTGAAAAGTCGCAGACATATGCTAAATATTACTTTCCTGTTAAAACTGTTAAATGGTAGTCTTAAATCTGAATTTCTTATCAACAAAATAAATGTAAATATTCCTTTTCGATCATCAAGAAATTATAACTTTCTAACTATCAAATATTATTGTACAACCTATGCTAATTTTAATCCACTAAGTAGAATTTGTGATGAGTTTAATATGCTGTATCAGTTTATTGATTTTAATAAAAGTTTGGACATTGTGAGAAGAGATATTATATTACACTTAAATGCATTAAATCAACTGAATTAAATAAATGTTATATATCAATTTTGTTAAATGTTTAATTATATATATAAATTATAATATAAATGTACATATACTTTAAGTAGTCTGTAAGGATGATTCCATAGACTGAATAAATAAATAAAAACAGAATTAAAAACAGAAAGCGGCCAAGAGATGAGGAATTATAAAAGTATTTAAAAATTGAAAAAAATTAATTTTAAAGCGAATCCTTAATAATTAAAGTGAGTCCATTGAATGAATTTACCTGTGTCATATGTAACATTTTATTTCTATTTGAATAAATATATATTTTTTTGTCAATAAATTTGAAAAAACTTTCCAGTCTTCCATTGCGAATGCAAAGGTTGGTATGTAGTGGTTGTGAGCACGCTTTCATTTGTGACATGAGTTCTATTTTGTTGGAATTATAAATTCTGTCGATCCCCTAGCAACAGCACTAGAAGACTACCCGGCAAAAGTGTATAATGCACTGTGACGGCCGTACTAAAATTTTTGCTATTGTGTGTATCTCACACAAAGGAAAAAATTATAACATGTAAACAACACCTTATATGGTAATATCGTTTGCCAATTTTTTTTTTTGTTGCAAAAAATTATATTTTTAAACAGTTGAGTTGGTGTTACTATTTCTCCGTCAGCATAATTTCATTCCTGTGTAAAGCTTTTACTCGTTCTCATTCCCACCTTTGTTGTCAGCCATTAACATTGGCTTACTTTGTTCTACTCATAGTTAGATGTAGTATTTTTTTTACATAGGGAATTTAATGAATGTATGAGTGTTGGTTACACGTATGAATGATTGCGAATTTTTTGCAAACAACAAAACTGGTTTGTTGTTTGATTTTTTTTTGTGTGCAAAAAAATTTGACGCAGAGAAGAATTGGGTGGTTAAAAGATGACGCGAAATTTAAAAATGCATTCAAGTTTTGGTTTCGAAATGTAAAGGTTGTAAAGAAAACCTACCATGACATTTAGTTTAATAGTTTAATTTAAAATAAAATAAGTACAGTTCTGAAATTCAAGTTCTGGAGTTGGGTGGATGACGGTTTTTTTGGGGCAAAATTATAAAGTTTATTAATTTAGCATTAGAACAATACGAAATGTTTAAATTTAAAATCGATGTCTGTGAATAAATTTAGCATAAAAAAAATTAAAAATTGACATTTGAAACGAAACTTTGTAAAACATATTAACTTTGGAACATGAAACAAAACAAAAGTAAAACTTGAAATTTTAATAATTTTGTAAACACCTCTATTTAACCGCTGGGTTACAACCCACATCATTAAAGGGGGCACATCTTTAATCACTCCTCCACCTACAACCAACATCAAATTAGCAGCATCTCTAATACTACCGGCCAACCACAACTACAGCACCAGGCGATAGCAGCGTCATGCGGTAAATTCTATATGCAACTCATAAAAGAAATTTTATTTTATAACTTAATTGTTTCTAACAGTGGTATTTTTGCTCGAAAAAGAAAAAATGTAATTAAATGTGTTCCTAATATATAGATTTGGGTTAATAATAAATACTAGTTTTCTAAAACTAAGATTTTTGCTTAAAATTAAAGAAAGAATTTCCTACCGTTAAAATTTCTTAAATATAAAATTTAAACTACTACTATTTTCTACCGAAAATATAAAAATGCAAACTACAAAAATTTTCTACGTTAAAATGTTCCTGTATCTATAATTAAGTTAAATACTAAAAATTTTACTAACTACTACAAATTTTACTAAATATGGAAACGTTTCTACATTATAATATTTTATAAACAAAGAAATTTATACCGGAGTATAACGGTAACCTAGAAGCCAAAAGAAAAGAAAACATATTGTAACGGTTTTCGTACAAGACGGTGGAAATAATAGTAAAGATGATGTAAGAAAAGTACAGTACGTACGAAAAAAAAGAACACAAAATAAAAATTTGACTAAAGTTAAATAAATTTTTCTTAAGTTAAGTTTGGATAAACATAAAATTAAATAAAAAAAAATTTTCAACTTTTAAGCCTAACATTGAATTAAAATGATCTACATTTTCGCTGAGTCATAAATATTAGATTAGAATGTTGATAAATAGACTATTTTATGAATAGAAAAAAAAAACTTATATATATAAACTATTTTGTACCCGTAGTAGAAGGTACGGTCACAAAGTCGAAGAATATAACCGTTGTCCAATCTAACTGTTGTAGTTATAATAAGAAAGAAAAATAGTACAGTACGTACAAAATGAATTTTAAATAAAGCTTATATAACCCAATGTAGGAAACCAAACCAAACCAAATATTTCTCATTTGAGTGGGTTACCACCCAATTTAGATGGAATAGTGGTAACATGGTAGGGAGGGCTTAAGGGGCATAATATACAGTCCCCAATCCCAAGGTAAGTATGGCCATCCATCCATTAGCGACCGTAAAATTTTTGACAGGTTTTTTTTGTAAATCGCACGTGAAATCTGTAGTGCGGTTTCCCTGGGCCTGAGCAAGACCCCACCCATCCGGCGAGCTAGGCCCCTTCGCAAGCACGTGCGACCAGCAAAGGCTCAGGGAAACAGGAAGCGGAAATTCCACCAGCACCGCACCATTACAGCACTTACATTAACCATATGGAACTTTTTACCAATTAATAAGATTAATACGTATTTTCGGGGATAACGCAAAATTTTAAAATTAAGCGCTTATATTAAAAATAATCAAAATGATTTCTCCAAATAGTTTAGATGATTATTAATTTATTAACAATTATTTATAAATTTTCAGACGTCTCAAGACAAATCTTAAGTACCATTTTCAAAAAGTATCTCTCTTAAAGAGTCTTTTTTAAAATACCTTTTTAAAAAAGTACCTGTTTTTAAGCACTTTTCATTAAAAAGTATCATTTGTTAAAAAAAGTACCTCGTTTTAAAAAGTACCTATGCTTATGAAAAAAAATTTTTTTTTAAATAACATTTAAAAAACATATTTTCTTAAACAAGAACATCTTAAAAATCTACCCTTTTTAAAAAGAACATTTCCTTAAAATTTTTCTTAAAAAGTATTTTTTAAAGTACTCTTTTTTTAAAAAAGTACCTTTTTGAAAGGATAACATTCTTTTTAAAGTACATTTTCTTACAAAATTACCTTTTCTCAAAAAAGGATCTTTTATATAAAATAACTTTTTTTTTTAATACATTTCAAATAAATTTTAAATACATTCTTTTAATGTACTTTTTTAAAAAAAGCATATTTTCCAAAAATTGCCAAGATTTTTAGAAACTTTTATTTTTAAATACCGCATAATTTTTAGCTCTCAAAATATTGGAAAATATGATTCCTTATTGTGACTATTCGTATTCTGGTGTAATGCATTGAACAATGAATTGCGACCCCGTAATGTCCGTACATGCGTCTATCTGTCTGTCTTTTGAAATTACGGTCAGTCAACAAAATAAACCATTTACCTGGGTAAAGTTAAAATAATATTGTTTGTCGTTACTACGAGCATGTTGGTATTTGAAATGGGTTAAATTGTGCATCACTGTGTCAAGATATGGTATAAAATATGGAGATAGCTCTAAAAATGTAAAAAAAAATAGTGTATTTGCTAAGTATTTTGTTTACATTTATTATCAATACTAAAACCGAGATGGAGGGTATCAAAATTTGGCACTGCCGAAAAGTAAGATACTTTACTAAATATGGCCATTATCGGTACATATTTTGCCAAGTCCCGATACAAAAATTACAGCATATCTTCACACCACTAATTAATTACAATACCACTAAAATTTAGTTTATGCTTATTTTCTATATCTAGTTATTGCCTCTGCAAAATTAGATCTCAGATCCCCTCTCGAAACGCATGGTGTAAGGTATTTTTTACTTGTTAATATTCCTGTTGCTTCGGAAAATTGGGGTTTCCAACTAAATTAAAAACGAACTATAAAAAAAATCTGATTTTCTAATCCATTTTAGTTCACTTAATATAACCAACCCACGGGTATTTGTAGTCTAGCCCCTTCCTTGTAAGTAATAAAAATGTTAATAAGTTGCATTCGCATTGTGCATAATGCACATATCGAAACTTACTCGTAAAACAACATAAAAACTCCAAATCAATTACATAATGAATTGAACTGAATTAAATCTCCTCTTACATTTTAAGATGCGGTCGTAGAATTCAGAGGGGCGTTACAACAAGTAATATGGTATATTAGTAAACTAAAGATTCGTAACAACACTTGTATTGGAATATATATTCTCATAAATAACTAATCGGTCTACCTCTGGACAAAAATTAGTACAGTGGTATAAATTTCATATATTTTAATATAAGTAAAAAATATAATGAACATGATCGTTCATGTCTGGCCTCTAAAATAAATATCAAATGATACTAGTATATTGTTAATGGTTCCTTAAGCAGAAACAGAAAAAATCTCAAAAAGCTAAATTTTTGTCACCCTTTTCAACCACTAAAAGAAACACGGTATCGTTAAGTTTTTCTTCTCTATCACATATTCAAACAATTACAGCAAAAAAATTTTTTTTGTACAATATTTAAGTTTATTTTAATGTCTAAGCATTTTCTTGTTGTTTGGACTTTTGACTTCAGAAAAAACGAGGACGTCACATACATAAATTGAATAATATATTTTTTTTTCCAAAAATAAATCCACCTTTTATTAAAAAACTTGAATTGTAAATATTTAACAGTTTTTTTTAAAGAAATGCATAGTATATAGACATATTGATTAAAAACGTAAAAAAATTACGAGCAAATTGTTGTGTTTGATAAATTAAATAAAAATAAATCAATTGTTAAATGGGTTGTGTCGATTTTTACTTTTTACCCTACAATTATGAATACAATTATTACTGAAACAACGAACGACGAGAAGGGACGATTAAATCACTTTGTATATCTTACACACAGAATATTTACATTAAAAGATTTTTGGAGGACAGTTCATTCCATATGTACACCAAGTTATCAATAAAATGTGTTGACATTCCCACATAAAAAAATTATAAATTCACACAATGAATATCTCGATATGCCTTTATAGTCGTCTTTGTAGTTTTCCAAACAGGTAGTTAATTATTTTTACTTAATTCATTTTATTATTGCAACAATTGGGTGGGTATAAAAAGTCCATCAAATTTGTTTTGAGTGTTTACCGAAAACTGTATTAACATCTTTAGAAAATTGTAAAAAAACTATAAATATTTAAGGTATTTTCTTGTTTTTTTAAACTATTTCATTGAAAATACTTTCGTTCAAACATAAAACTATAGGTATTGTTAGAAGAAGGGTGGATATGATAGACTTGAGTGCAGGATAAAACAAAATAATTACTTTTTAACTGTAGAGAGATTAAACAAACCGATTAGTTTAAGTTTCAAAGATTTACTGGATGAATTGTCCCAACAAGAGCTCACAATAAAGGACGATGTATCCGAAAGTGATACGCTAAAGAGCTTTTTTTAGTATAAGAGAGTTACTCCATATGTCACAGTGTCGCCAAATAAGAGTTTTTTCCCCCCAAAATGGGGATCTTAGTATTGCTTTGGGATAGATTTTTGAGGGAAGGGATTTTGATATTTGGAAAAATATGTATGTGCTCGCACGATTTTATTTGGAAAACATGAAATCTCGCTAACGTGCTTACATTCAAAATGATGTATATGTTATAACAACTATTGGATGGAATTTAATAACTAATGACTTGTTTTAAAGGTTTTAAGTCTATCTCCGAAACTAGTGGTTCTATTGTGTTTTCGATATCAGATTTAAAATACTTCGTTCACATACACAATATTTTCGCTATGAACCTATTTAATTTTGAATTTTGGATAGATGATAGATATTATTATATATACTTTGTATGTGAGTTTTCACGTAAAATGGGTTTGCCCGTTTTTAAATATACTACTCACATTTATAACTTATGAACTTACACAAAGTCTAGGTATTTATACCCTATACCACTATGTGGTTTGGGTATAATGACTTTGTGCTGCTGTTTGTAACAACCAAAAATATTTGACCTACACCCATCTTTAATTATACCGATCGAATCAGAATCACTTTCTGATTCGATTTAACGATGTCCGTCCGTCCGTCCGTCCGTCCGTCCGTCTGTGTGTCCATGTAAAGCTTGTAATCAAACTGCAGATCGCAAATATGAATATATTTTGATGAAATTTTGTATTTGATCTTTTATCGGCCATGGGATGAACGCTATTGAAATTGGTGAGAATCGGTCCATGTTCAGACCTAGCCCCCATACAAATGACCCTTATGAAATCAACATAAATTGCCATAAGATCCAAATTATCATACAAATCTTAGTCAAATTGGGTTTGTATGTATATATTACATCCATTAATCAGTAGTCCAAAAACGATCCCTATTGGACAACTCTTAGTCATAGGCCCCATATGGAGCTGCTTCCCGATCTTCACTTAAATCTATCAAAAAACAAAAATATTGCACTGATTCTTCTCAAATTTTGTATACATCAATAATGTATACATTGTATACATTGTATACATTTTTGCAAAATACAAGAGACTTTACCAAACATGGTCAGGATCGGTCCACATTTGGGCCTAGTCCCCATTTAGATATAGCATCCGATATGAACTTTTTCATATCTGCAGCCGAAAAAATTAATAAAAATCCCACTCAAATTCGGTTTATGCTTATTTTCTATATTCAGTTAGTTGGGCCTGAGAGATAGGGTCTCTAAACGCATGGTATTGGGTATCGTATAGTCGGTCTAGACCGACTATAATTTTCTTACTTGTTTTTTTATACCCTATACCACTATGTGGTTTGGTTATAATGACTTTGTGCTGCTGTTTGTAACTACCAAAAATATTTGACCCAGACCCATCTTGTCTTATACCGATCGAATCAGAATCACTTTCTGAGTTGATTTAACGATGTCCGTCCGTCCGTCCGTCTGTGTGTCCATGTAAACCTTGTAATCAAACTGCAGGTCGCAAATATGAATATATTTTGACGAAATTTGGTATATAAATTTTTGTCGGCCGTGCGATGAACGCTATTGAAATTGGTGAGAATCGGTGCATGTTCGGACCTAGCCCCTATACAAATGACCCCTATGAAATCGACATAAATTGCCATAAGATCTAAATTGTCGTATAGATCTTAATCAAATTGGGTTTGCATGTGTTTAGTACATCCATTAATGAGTAGTCCAAAAATTATCCCTATGGGACAACTCTTAGTCATAGACCCCATATAGAGCTGCTTCCCGATCTTCACTTAAAGCTATAAAAAAAAACAAGTAAGAAAATTATACTCGGTCTAGACCGACCATACGATACCCTATACAATGCGTTTAGAGCCCTATCTCTCAGGCCCAACTAACTGGATATAGAAAATAAGCATAAATCAAATTTGAGTGGGATTTTTATTAATTTTTTTGGCTGAAGATATTAAAAAGTTCATGTCGGATGATATATCTATATGGGGACTAGGCACAAAAATGGACCGATCCTGACCATGGTTGTTAAAGTCTCTTGTATTTTGCAAAAATATATACAAACAAAATTTGAGAAGAATCAGTGCTATATTTTTATACCCTATACCACTATGTGGTTTGGGTATAATGACTTTGTGCTGCTGTTTGTAACAACCAAAAATATTTGACCTAGACCCACTTTAATTATACCGATCGAATCAGAATCACTTTCTGACTTGATTTAACAATGTCCGTCCGTCCGTCTGTGTGTCCATGTAAACCTTGTAATCAAACTGCAGGTCGCAAATATGAATATATTTTGATGAAATTTGGTATATAAGCTTTTGCCGACCATGGGATGAACGCTATTGAAATTGGTGAGAATCGGTCCATGTGCAGACCTAGCCCCCATACAAATTACCCCTATGAAATCGACATAAATTGCCATTAGATCAAAATTGTCATATAGATCTTACTCAAATTGGGTTTGTATGCGTTCATTACATCCATTAATGAGTAGTCCAAAAATGATCCCTTTGGCCCCCGATCTTCACTTAAATCTATTAAAAAACAAAAATATTGCACGGATTCTTTTCAAATTTTGCTTGTATATATTTTTGCAAAATTCAAGAGACTTTACCAAACATGATCAGGATCGGTCCATTTTTGGACCTAGTCCCAGTATAGATATATCATCCGATATGAACTTTTTCATATCTGCAGCCAAAAAAATTAATTAAAATCCCACTCAAATTTGGTTTTTGCTTATTTTCTATGGTATAGGGTATCGTATAGTCGGTCTAGACCGACTATAATTTTCTTATTTGTTGTTTTTAGATAGATTTATGTAGGTGAAGATCGGGAAGCAGCTCTATATGGGGCCTATGACTAAGATTTGTCCCATAGGAGCATTTTTGGACAACTGATTAATGGATGTAATAAACACATACAAACCCAATTTGACTAAGATTTATATGATAATTTGGATCTTATGGCAATTTATGTTGATTTCATAGGGGTCATTTGTATGGGGGCTAGGTCTGAACATGGACCGATTCTCACCAATTTCAATAGCGTTCGTCCTATGGCCGAAAAAAGCTTAAATACCAAATGTCATCAAAATATTTTCATATTTGCGACCTGCAGTTTGATTACAAGCTTTACATGGACATACAGACGGACGGACGGACGGACATCATTAAATCGAATCAGATAGTGATTCTAATTCGATCGGTATAATAAAAGATGGGTCTAGGTCAAATATTTTTGGTAGTTACAAACAGCAGCACAAAGCCATAATACCCAAACCACATAGTGGTATAGGGTATAACAAAAATATTGCACTGATTCATCTAAAATTTTGTTTGTATATATTTTTGCAAAATACAAGACACTTTACCAACCATGGTCAGGATCGGTCCATTTTTGGACCTAGTCCCCATATAGATATAGCATCCGATATGAACTTTTTCATATCTGCAGCCAAAAAAATTAATAAAAATGCCACTCAAATTTGGTTTATGTTTATTTTCTATATCCAATTAGTTGGTCCTAAAAGGTCTCTAAGCGCATGGTATAGGGTATCGTATAGTCGGTCTAGACCGACTATATTTTTCCTACTTGTTTGTAATAATCAAATAGGAATAACTTTTGGAAAAATGCGTATATGTTATTCTGGAACATGTGTTCAATATTTTGAAATGTGGAGTTTATGAAAATAGTTAGCATGTTTTTACCGAATTCGTACGGTTTGATTTGGACAACCAAAATACTCTTAAATATCTTTCCATTTACAATATGCAGATTGATTAAAGGACGCACATCGCAAAATCGACTAAAAAGTGTTTGAAACATCAGCACAAATGCATCATACCCTGACCCTAAGGTGGTACAGAATATAAAAAAAGCAAAATAGATTTTTGTTCTATGAAGGCCGAAAAGCATACTTTTTTAGCTTGTTGGTGCAATTAATTTATAATCCCTGGTCTTTAATGTATGCGAGTAGTTTTGTTTATGTCGGTGTTTTTTATGGAAAGCTTTTTTTTGTTTAGCAGGGGTGGGTTTACTTCCAGAATGATTCTCTTCAATGTTCTATGCATTCCTTTTGCCGGTAAAACAACGAGCAAAAATATAGGTATGTATGTGTGTATGCATTTATATTGTTCTTAAATGGAAAAAAAAGAAAAAAAAAGCTTAACCATGTTCTGTTCAGAGTTACCAGGTCATTCTCCATTGCTTGTCAAAAATAGATATTTTATATTTGCTCATAGTAAAGCTACAACAATTACTAGAAGAAAAAGTGTAAATGTTAATATTTTATAAACTTTTCTTAAGCTAGTAATGTTTCATTTCAGTTTATGTTACTTGTAGTAATGGCAATAAAACTTTAATGTCACAATTACCATTTGCTAATGATAAAGAAATTAAAAATTGTTCTGAAATTAGATAGCAATTGAAATTGAAATAGTTAATGTATTTTTGGCCAGAAAGCTCAGAAGTAAATCTATATACAGTAGACCCTCCAACTGCGCGGTTTTTCATTGCGCGGCCAAGCCATTAATGCCAAAATTTCTATCTGCGCGGTAAAAATTTCATAGCTGCGCGGTTTTTTTTGCAGTTTTTAACAAAAAAATCATGTTAATTCATATTAGTAAATCATACATATGTTTGAAACGGAAAAAAGTGATTCCCCGTATTTCGATGCATATATACTTTTTATTTCCAAAAAAAAAAATTTACAGTTTCATTTTTCTAGTGGTCGCGTTAGGATGAGGATGTAACATTACGTAATATTATTAATAGAATATATTTACGCTGATCCCTGACTCACTGACTGATTCTGTAACGCTGAAATAATACACACACATAGCACTCCCTACAAAGCTATGCGAAATACACAAACAAAATTTAATCTATGCGAAATACACAAACAAAATTTAATCTTTCTCATTTTATACAAACCCACACAAAATTTTCTCTCTTCTTTGTTACCGACCAGTGCTGCTAATAAAATCTTCTGAAAATCGACAATTTTGGAAATTTAATCGCCAAAATCGTAATTTTTAAAACAAGAAATTGGGAAGAAAATTTTACCGCTTATAAAACTCGAAAAATATTAAAAAAGGAAGCAATAAAATTTATTTATATCATTCATATTACGAATATTATTACAGCATTGGTTATTTCTATATATAAAAATGTATTAGTGATGAAATTTCAACGAAAAAAATTTAACACAGCAATTAACTATCAACTATAGCTGAAACATATAACATAGGTTTAAAGTATCGCCGTAATTAAAACTTTAAATCTTAAATGGAGATGCTATTCAAGGTATTTCCGTTTTGAAACGACTCGACCCAGAATTAAATCTATACATATTTTGTAATTTATATTTACACCGAACAAAAACTATAAATTTTCGATAACCCTTAACCCTTGGCGACGTAATTTTTATACTACTGAAAATTTTAAATCATCAGTCATCATTTTAACAAATTTAACAAATCATTTTAACAAATTGAAAAATCGTCGAAATTACAATAAGTTGTCAAAACTGGCAGCACTGCTAACGACAATAGCACTACATATGCAGATTTCGTGTTACATATGGAATAAGTTGAACGCAAAAAACGCACAAAAAAAGGTAATATCTATTCAAATTCTTCTTTAAATTCCCTTTGTTGGTCAATGAAAAAATTTTGCAAAAAAGTAATGAATGAAATTTTAAACATTTTTACTTCTTCTATCAAACTAAACTTTTCCGTTGTCGGTTTTGTTTTTCATCTCAAAAATGTTTTGTATTGTTAGGAGTGCTTTCGCGCCGGTTCTCTGGTACCAAAGAGTAGGCTTTTTTTGATAAATATTTGAGAAAAAGAGATCTTCAGTGTGGATTTTGTTGTTTTCCAACGTATGATTTCGTTAAAAGCTCTGTATTGAAAAGCACTTGAAAAAATAGTGCAATATTAAGTTTAAAATTTAAATTATTCTAACTTTGCATAATTAAATTACATTGTAATTTCAGAAGAGAGGTGGGAAAATAATTTATTTTTTCACACATAATATTAATTTTTGCATAATTTGCTTTCAAAAAATTTTGACAAACATAAATTACGTAAATAGGTATATTTAAGATTTTAATTTGAATAATTTATTGAAATTATCATGGCAGAATTAAAGGCGATTTGGAACAATAAGTTTTTTTGAAGGAAAACTAATACGCTCTTATTTTTTATTTAATTTTTAGATTTATAGATAACTTTGCAAAAAATGTACATCTCTTTTTTCAGTTTTCATATATGAGAGTGTTGTGTCAAAATTTGAAGTAAATCAGAGCAAAACTTGAGA
This sequence comes from Cordilura impudica, assembly GCA_963682025.1. Lineage (NCBI taxonomy): Eukaryota > Metazoa > Arthropoda > Insecta > Diptera > Scathophagidae > Cordilura > Cordilura impudica. The sequence continues at coordinate 211,091,994 of OY821517.1, read as the reverse complement.
AAATACAGCGTTTCCAGCGACGGGCCTCATATGGTATATAGTAAATAAATCAGTTTTTAAAAAACTTTACACCGATTTTCTCGCAAATAAATGCTCGAAGTCCGTGAACATCATAACTCAAAATCTACTTGACCGATTCTTTTGCAATTTTAGACGTTATATCTACACATAAATCACCCGGTAACCATGAGGGTTTTTTTTTAAATTCCATTTTCTTCTCCATTTTTTAACAACAAATTCCCGAAATTGTATAGCAAAAATCGGTTTTCACTTCAAAATGCTGCAAAAAAAAAAAAAAAATTGAAAAAACTCTTCGTCACTACCTCAGGAAATATGTCACCTTTGAAACTCATTTCGATTTTTTTATTTCACATGATCCGGTAACGTGTTATGATGTTCACCGCAAAACAACAACACCTCGGGAGATTCGCTGTCACGGACTTATTTATTAAAATTTTCAATTCAATTTTTTTTCAAAGATTCTTCAAATATTATGCTATAATGGGTATGTGAAATAATTTATCCAACATTATTCATATCTTTAAAAAAGAATTATGAAAATACGACTTTTTTTAACTTTTAAAAACCCCCACCCCCCCTTAAGAAACTTTTAGGAACCTTGCTCTAAAACGTTTTTTTTCTATGCTATTCTATTTTTTCTATAATAAAATGGAGTGCGGTTATAACGAACTCGGCGGGACCGGCCAAATTAGTGCGTTATAAACTAAGTTCGTTGTAACCGTTATAAACTAAGTTCGTTGTAACCGTAGTATTTTTTTGTTTTGTCCGAAAGATTTAAAAACTTTTTTTAGTTGAATAAGTTTATTTATTTTGATGCATTTTAAAAAGTTATAAAACATAAATTAAATTATTGATACATATTTATAATTTGTCTTAATAAGACTAAAATTACCGAGTTTCTATCAAAATAAAATATTTTTTTAAATCATATAATATTAAAAACTCCTTATGTATTGAAGCAGAAAGTATAAAGCAAAGGTTGGCTACTGGCAAACTTTTGCGAAAATATACATAAAAGGACCTTTAACAAAACTTCATTTGAAAATCGAAATTTTTGTTTTGTATTTTTTACAACTGTTTTTCGATTTTTTTTTTAAGAAATTTTAAAAATATTAAAATTAATTTTTTAAAAATATAAAAAAATATAGGAAAATACTGAAATGGAAAAAAAATTTGTTTGTTGAAGTCAAAATAAACGGGCGCCTAGGCGCCATACAATCAGCTAGTTAATAGATATTTATGCAAGTGCTTGTTTAAATTAAATTCAAGAAAATCGTATTCGTGTGTAATAGACATAAGTGTATAAGGAATTCTTACATCAATTAAATGGTGTTATAAAGTAAGTATGTATAAATAAAATGATATTGACGTTAGAAGCAAAGCTTGAAATTGTGGAGCAATTAGAAAATGGCGAAAAATATCAGTTTTAGCTAAGAGACACAATATGAACGAATCCAGCTATAGGAGGATTAAATTGAATGTAAAAAAAAAATAGAAGTTCGGTAGTTTATTCCACATCTCTGGCTGCAAAAACATTAAAAAAAAAAACTGGAAATTCAATAATAGAGAAAACAGAAAAAGTATTAAGCTTTTGGATTGAAGATCGAAATCAAAAGAGAATGCCACTTAGTGCTGCTATTATTCGAACTAAAGCGTTATTAGTCTTTAATCGCTTACAAAAGGAAGAACCTGGATCATCTAATTCAGGCGAAATTAAATTCCAAGTGAGTAAAGGATAGTTTGAAAAGTTTAAACATCGTCAAAATCTACATAATATAAAATTTACAGACGAGGCAAAAACGTTAAAAGATATCATTGATGGTGGTGGATATTTGACAAGCCAAGTTTTTAATGCAGATGAGACTGGCTTATTTTGGAAAAGAATGCCTAGCAGAACAGTTATTTTTAAAGAAGAGAAATCTGCTCAGGGGTTCAAGGTTTCCAAAGATAGATTGACAGTTTTGTTTTGCGATAATGCAGCTGGCGCTTGTAAGAACAAACCACTAATAATTTATAAATCAGAAAATCCTCGTGCTTTTAAAGGAATATAAAAAAATTCACTCCCAGTTCATTGGGTATCAAACAAGAAAGCTTGGATGACAGCAAAGCTTTTTGAGAACTGGTTTTTAAATTGCTTTTGTGTGGAAGCTGAGGCTTACTGTAGAGACAAAAACATTGCATTTAAGATTCTGTTGATAGTTGACAATACATTTGGCTGAACTGCATACTAATGTTAAAGTAATATTTTTTCCTCCAAATACGACATCCTTACTTCAGCGGATGGACCAAGACATAGTTGCCGCATTTAAGCTGTATTATCTTAGAAGGACTTTTCGGCAATTAATTGAAGCTACGGATGGACCAGATAGTCTTTCAATTCGTGAGTATTTGGCGACTGTATAACATTCTATCTTCCGTAAAAAATATTAAATTATCATGGGATGAAGTTAATAACTCAACCATGAATGCTGGTAAGCAATCAGTGTTAACAAGCTTTTTTCAAAAACAAACAGTGATTAAAACCACGTTATGCATTTATGTTTACTTTTTATTTATGTTTATATTGTTTTCTATAATTTTAATTTATGTTAAATTTTTATTCATGTTTATAGTCGTTGAATTGAGGCTGTTTTCTATATACATATGTTATGTTTCTATTAACTAGCAGATTCCAGCCCTCGAAATTCGAGTGCAAATTCTAGGAAATTTTATTTTTGATGTGTAAACATCTATACGCGCAGGGGGGTAAATTTCTATTTCACAATACAATCACAAAAACAGCGTAACTCATATCGGTATGAGCTGAAGCAGATAACGCTGTGTGACTTATGATTGTATTGGTGAAAAAATTATGATATGTTCTTTTCTAAACATTTTCCAATTGTCTTTCAAAAAACATCAATTGTATTTCAGAAACCATGAATATAATTTCAGAAAACATCAATATAATTTCAGAAAACATCAATATAATTTCAGTAAACATCATTCGAGTTTCAGAAAACATCATTTGAATTTCAGAAAACATAAATAGATTTTCAGAAAACATCAATATAATTTCAGAAAACATCATTCGAGTTTCAGAAAACATCATTTGAATTTCAGAAAACATAAATAGAATTTCAGAAAACATCAATATAATTTCAGAAAACATCATTTGAATTTCAGAAAACATAAATAGAATTTCAGAAAACATCACTATAATTTCAGAAAACATCATTCGAGTTTCAGAAAACATCAATTGAATTTCAGAAAGCATCAATAGAATTTCAGAAAACATCAATTGTATTTCAGAAACCATCAATATAATTTCAGAAAACATCATTTGAATTTCAGAAAACATAAATAGAATTTCAGAAAACATCAATATAATTTCAGAAAACATCATTCGAGTTTCAGAAAACATCAATTGAATTTCAGAAAGCATCAATAGAATTTCAGAAAACATCAATTATATTTCAGAAACCATCAATATAATTTCAGAAAACATCGTTTGAATTTCAGAAAACATAAATAGAATTTCAGAAAACATCAATATAATTTCAGAAAGCATCAATTGTATTTCAGAAACCATCATTTGAATTTCAGAAAACGTAAATAGAATTTCAGAAAACATCAATATAATTTCAGAAAACATCATTCGAGTTTCAGAAAACGTCAATTGAATTTCAGAAGGCATCAATAGAATTTCAGAAAACATCAATTGTATTTCAGAAACCATCAATATAATTTCAGAAAACATCAATAGAATTTCAGAAAACATAAACTGTATTTCAGAAAACATCAATAAAATTCAGAAAACATCAATTGAATTTCAGAAAACATCAATATAATTTCAGAAAACATCAATTGTATTTCAGAAAACGTCATTTGAATTTCAGAAAACATAAATAGAATTTCAGAAAACATCAATTGTATTTCAGAAACCATCAATATAATTTCAGAAAACATCATTTGAATTTCAGAAAATATAAATAGAATTTCAGAAAACATCAATATAATTTCAGAAAACATCATTCGAGTTTCAGAAAACATCAATTGAAATTCAGAAAACATCAATAGAATTTCAGAAAACATCAATTGTATTTCAGAAAACATCAATTGTATTTCAGAAAACATCATTTGAATTTCAGAAAACATAATTAGAATTTCAGAAAACATCAATTGAATTTCAAAAAGCATTATTTGAATTGCTGAGAACATTAATTGTATATCAGAAAACATCAATAGAATTTCAAAAAGCATCATTTGAATTGCTGAAAACATCAATTGTATTTCAGAAAACATCAATTGAATTTCAGAAAATATCAATTGCATTTCAGAAAACAACAATTGAGTTTCAGAAAACAGCATAATCGACTTATTTTTTATGCACTGGAAAATATGATGTTGATGTTTTCTTTAATTATTAGATGTTTACACATCTCCCTTGTGATCGGACTCACATGATTTTTTCATTAAATAAAGACCCTAAAGGTATGCTTATAAATTCACAAATCAACACAAAGAACCAATTAATTTTTATTACAAACGCATTAACAAATTTATTTAACACACACATAGCATTGTATAATTTTATGTATGTGTTAGTAGCAACTTTAAATGCAATTTACTCACGATAAAGAAAAAATTTTAAAATCTGTAAATCTGCAAAACGGCTAAAAAGAAATACCTTTCAAATAATATGCGTTTGGTCAAAATCGGGATAAAACGGTAGAACAAAACATCGGTCACAAGAAATCGCATTAGCCTATCTATATATATAAAATTCATTTTCTGTTTATTTGTTTGTTTGTTTGACCGATATACAAATTTTTATTTTTCAACGGATTTCCCTGAAATTTTGTACACACGATCTCTATACCCCAGGAAAGGTCGCCATATACTTTTTACCGTCCACGCCTACTTTTTATGTAAAATTCTTTTTCTGTTTTATTCATATTTGTTCACTATACAAATTTTTATTTGCTAACGGATTTCTCTGAAATTCGATACACACGATCCCTGTACTGCAGCTAAGGTCACCATATACTTCTTATCGGCCACGCCTACTTTTACGCACACTTTTTATATTTAATTCATTTTCTGCTTTTTGGTATATTTGTTCGCTATACAAATTTTTATTTGTTAACGGATTTCTTTGAGATTCGGTGCACACGATCCCTGTACTCCAGCTAAGGTCACCATATGCTTTTTATCGACCACGCCTACTTTTACACCCACTTTTTATATACAATTCATTTTCTGCTTTTTGGTATATTTGTTCGCTATACAAATTTTTATTTGTTAACGATTTCCTCTGAAATTTGGTACACACGATCCCTGTACTCCAGCTAAGGACACCATATACTTCTTATCGGCCACGCCTACTTGTACGCCCACTTTCTATATACAATTCATTTTCTGCTTTTTGGTATATTTGTTCGCTATACAAATTTTTATTTGTTAACGATTTCCTCTGAAATTTGGTACACACGATCTCTGTGCCACAGGGAAAGTCACCATATGCTTCTTATCGGCCACGCCTACTTTTGCGACCACTTTTTAATTTTTTATGGGTTTCGCTCGAATTTACTGCACATTATTCTCAAATCCCAGGTAAGGTCGTCATATACTTGTATCGGCCGCGCCGACTTTTTTAATTTTCTATATACGCTTTTAGTGTTTGTTCACATATTTTAATTTTTCAATGGACTTCCCAAAAATTTTGTACATAAATCTCTTAACTTACTACTCTTGAGTTTACACCAGTATGAAATGAAGACTTTAAATCAACCTATTACAATTATTACTGTATGAGTTGCAACACCCCAAGATTTATTTCTTAGGTTGACTACCGCTGCAGGATTATTCCGATTATAAATATTTGCATCTCGCCTTTCTAAATACAATGGAAAACAAAATATTACATTTATTTCCATCTTGCCTTTTGGCTACATTGGAAAGCAACCTATGACAGATATTTCCATTTCATCTTTTTCACTTTATAAATGAGTTGTAAAGGTGGAAAAAAACTATTTGAAATTGTGCCTTGCACATGAAAGCAAAGCACTACTTCAAATGCAAAAATGCTTAAACAAAACAGAACTCTAGAGAACCTGATCAGACCCAAATTCGTATCGAGTCTCAACGAGTTAGACAATCTGAGTCGAGAAATGCTGAAACACCTAAGCCAACCCAATAACGTCTTGAACCCCAAAGATCAAGACAATCTTTGTAAGAGAAGCGGAAATGCCTGAATCTACTCCAGTGCATCTAGAAATCCAGCAGCTAAGCCAAGCTTAGTCGAGGGAATCTGAAACTCTGAAAACGACTCAACAATGTCTTCAGGCCCAACGGATAAGACAAGCTAACTCCAGGGAATGTGAAACTCTTGAAAAGACTGTAATATCCCTACCAGAAGACTTTTGTAAGTTGGTTTTTCATTGCAAGAGATGGTACAAAAATTGTTCCTAACATAACGTCCATAAAAGGACCATCTCTTACGGGAGCAGGTATCATCTTAGAATCTCCCTGTTTTTCTCATAGACAATTATTTGTCGGCTGCTCCAGAGTTGGGAGCCAGCACAAGCTTTTCGTATATGCACCAGAAGGAAAAACCAAAATTGCTGTATATCCCCAAGCTCTAGAATAACTAAAATTCGTAACTTTTAGACATAATACACTCAAAATAATCCATGCTAAGTTGTAGTGGTAAGCATGCGCTCAGCATTTAGCCCCCAATGCACAAATTCCCCAAATTTTTAAATAAAGGTCCCCAAAAGTTATGAACTAAATCTCCATACTGCTCTCAATAAACGTATTTAAAATCTGTATTTTTTTCAATAGCATAATTTCGATACGCGAGACGCTCGCGGAAAGCAGCTGCGCTCAAATATCGGATGATCTGAAAAATATTATTTGGCAATTAAAATTGGTTGACAACAACTGCGCGGCAGCACTGGTGTGGCTGCCAAACGCGCGGACGCGGACGCGTCGTGCTCGCGAACACAGCTCAGCTAAAATATTGCAATGATCTGAAAAATATATTTTGGCGATTAAAATAAGTTGACGACAACTGCGAGGCAGCACGGGTGTAGCTGCCAAACGCGTGGAAGGGGCGCGCGGACGCGACGCGCCCACGGAACACAGCTCAGCTAAAATAAAGCAATGTTCTGAAAAATATATTTTGGGATTCAAATAAATTGACGACAACTGCGCGGCACCACGGGTGTAGCTGCCAAATGCGCGGACGCGACTCGCTCGCGGGACACAGCTCAGTGAAAAGTCTTATGATAAATGTTATTCTTAAATATATTTACGCTGATCCCTGACTCACTGACTGACTGACTGATTCTGTAACGCTGAAATAATACACACGCATAGCACTCCCTACAAAGCTATGGGAAATACACAAACAAAATTTAATCTTTCTCATTTTATACAAACCCACACACAATTTTCTCTCTTCTTTGTTACCGACCAGTGCTGCTAATAAAATCTTCTGAAAATCTCTAATTTTGGAAACTAAATCACCAAAATTGTCATATTACGAATATTATTACATCATTGGTTATTTCTATATATAAAAATGTATTAGTAATGAAATTTTAACGAAAAAAATTGAACACAGCAATCAACTAAATAATTTTATTTATATGTAGCTCTAGCTAAAACATATAAGATAGGTTTAACGTATAGCCGTAATTAAAACTTAAATCTTAAATGGAGATGTTATTCACGGTATTTCCGTTTTGAAACGACTTGACCCAGAATTAAATCTACACATATTTTGTAATAATTTTAACAAATTGAAAAATCGTCGAAATTACAATAAGTTGTCAAAGTTGGCAGCACTGCTAACGACAATAGCACTACATATGCACATTCGTGTTACATATGGAATAAGTTGAACACAAAAAATGCATAAAAAAAATTAATTAATGAAATTTTAAACATTTTTATTATTCTCATTTAACGTCGTCCGATATTCATACCTACTTCTTTTATCAAACTAAAGTTTTCCGTTTGTCTGTTTTGTTTTTCATCTCAAAATTGTTTTGTATTGTTAGGAGTGCTTTCGCTCACGTACTCTGATACCCAGCACTTACCAAAGAGTATGCTTTTTTTGATAAATATTTGAGAAAAAAGAGATCTTCAATGTGGATTTTGTTGTTGTCCAACGTATGATTTCGTTCAAAGCTCTGTATTGAAATGCACTTGAAAAAATAGTGCAATAATAACTTTGCATAATTAAATTACATTGTAATTTCAGAAGAGAGGTGGGAAAATAATTTTTTTTTCACTCATAGTATTAATTTTTGCATAATTCGCTTTCAAAAAATTTAGACAAACATAAATTACGTAAATAGGTATATTTAAGATTTTAATTTCAATAATTTATTGAAGAATTAAAGGCGATTTGGAATAATAAGTTTTTTTTTTCAAGTAAAACTAATACGCCCTTATTTTTTATTTTTTTTTGGATTTATAGATAACTTTGCAAAAAATGTACTTCTCTTTTTTCAGTTTACATGTATAATGAAATATGAAATATTTTTTTTCTCTTTTGTGTAGGTGTATTGGTGTTTGCGCTTCCTGAAGGGGTGGTAGGTTTTAAAACCTATTTTTGCATCTCACTTTCTGAATGCACAACATGTCGAGAATGTTGTATTAAAATTTTAAGTAACCCAGCGCAAAACTTAAGAAGATAAAGCGTTTCCAGCGAACGGCCTCATACGGTATATAGTATATAGATGAGTTTTTAAAAAACTTTAAACTGATTTTCTCGCATATAAATGTTCGAAGTCCGTGAACATCATAACTCAAAATCTACTTGACCGATTCTTTTGAAATTTTAGACACTATATCTACACATAAATCATCAGGTAACCACGAATGGTTTTTTTAATTCCATTTTCTTCCCCATTTCTTAACAACAAATTCCCGAAATTGTATAGCAAAAATCCTTTTTTACTTCAAATGCTGCCAAAAAAAAAAAATTGTGAAAAAACTCTTGGTCAGTACCTTAGGAAACATGTCACCTTTTAAACGCATTTCGATTTTTTTATTTCACATGATCCGGTAACGAGTTATGATGTTCACCCCAAAACAACAACGCCTCCGGAGATTCGCTGTCACGGACTTCTTTATTAAAGTTTTTAATTGAAATTTTTTTCAAAGATTCTTCAAATGCTATGCTATAATATGTATATGAAATAAATAATCCAACATTATTCATATCTTCAAAAAAGAATTATGAATATACGACTTTTTTAACATTTAAAACCTTACCCCCTCAAGAAACTTTTAGGAACCTTGCTCTAAAACGTTTTTTTTTTATTTTTTTTCTACAATATAACGAACTCGGCGGGACCGGCCAAATTAGTTCGTTATAGACTAAGTTCGTTATAACCGTAATATTTTTTTGTTTTGTCCGAAAGGTTTAAAAACTTTTTTTAGTTGAATAAGTTAACTTATTTTGATGCATTTTAAAAAGTTATAAAACATAAATTAAATTATTAAAAAGATACAGATTTATAGTTTGTCTTAATAAGACTAAAATTACCGAGTTTCTATCAAAATAAAATATTTTTTTAAAATCATATAATATTAAAAACTCATGTATAGAAGCAGAAAGTATAAAGCAAAGGTTGGCTACTGGCAAACTTTTGCGAAAATATTCATAAAAAGACCATTTTAAAACTTCATTTGAAAAACGGAGTTTTTGTTTTGTATTTTTTACAACTGTTTTTCGATTTTATTTTTTTTTTTAAGAAATTTTAAAAACATTAAAATTAATTTTTTAAACATACGTACATATATAAAATATAGGAAAATTCTGAAATGGAAAAAAAAAATTGTTTGTTAAAGTCAAAATAAACGGGCGCCTAGGCGCCACACCACAGCCTAACACAGTCGTGACAACTTGACAGCTGTCAAAAAAGTAAACACGAACCGTATGGCTTTGTTTACCTTTTTTTTTCTTAGAATTGCTCTAACAAATTTGAGAAAGAGATTAAAAAATAAAATATACAAAATATAATGTGTGCAAGTGAACAGCTACACATGTTTGTAACCAGCATAAAAAACAATAATAATGGAAAAAATAGTGAGTATTTGCTATTGATAAACATTTAAAAAACATTAATAATATCGTATTATCTGTTTTGATACAAAAATATGTATAAAAGGTGTATATTAAAACACATAGCTTGTGATTTGTTTTACGTAAGACAAATACATTCAAGACTACTCAAGCCAGGGCCGAAGGAAGAAAGCAAAAATTACTATTGCTGGCACAAAAAAAGGCGGCCAAGAAGGAAGAAGCAAAACAACGATGATGAACAATATGAAGATGCTGGATAATGTAGCCGACATGCTGGATGGTGAAGATTCGAAATTTTTGCAATCGAAAAGAGGCAAAAACAACGAAAAGTAAACATGCTGCTGGTGATGATGAAAGGATGATGAAAGTAAACATGATATTAAGAATTGTTTCCGTTTTGTGTTTACCAATGATAAAAAGCTTCACATGACTCTTCACAATAAGTACGTCGCGTAAATCATTTAATCAACGCCAAAAACAACAATTTCAACTTGGAATGTATAACTTGTTTGTGGGCTTTGAAGATAAAAAAAATGTTTATGTAGATGCAGAGAAAGAAAATAAATTGAAACAAAAGAAGTTGGAGGCTCATCGTCAACGTTTGTTGAGTTTATCGAAAAAGGAACGCAAACAACATAAAAAGTTGGAGGGTTTTGCTGATGCTTGTAAAAATTTGTTTTAAGACAATTGCATACAATACTACTCAACCCAGGGCCGAAAGGAAGTAATCACAAATTACTATAGCTAAGCTAACCATTGGTGCAGTTGCTGGTGACGAAACTTTTCGCAAGTTGAATTGTGGTATTGTATTATTGTTTTTGATTATGACTTGCATGTAGAGTTCGTGTAATGCTTCTCATCGTAATTTGTCTGGTAATATTCCCATCACATTGGGTACTATACCGTTAGCTTCATACATAAAGCATTAATTTTCTACTTTTTTATTCCTGTAAGTAGACGGACTTGTACACCTTGGAATGAAGTTAATGGAAGATTTAATTTTGATAAAAGTAAACAATAACAAAATCAATACGAATAGAAAAAATGTAAGTTGGTGCAATTGGCGGTATGGTCAGAGTGGAATTATGTTGTTAATTTAATAAAATATGTGAATTATATTTTCAACAGCTCGAAAGCAAATAAATCTTAGTAGGAGAGAACGACCAACCATTAGCAGAAATGGTAGCGCAACCTACATATTCCACAAAAGCCCATCAATCCTTAAACAAATTTTAATATATAAGAGAAGGATGAAATAAAAAATGTATTTGTAGATTTCCAACGTTTTTAAACATGATGTCCCCAAAATGATGACAATGTATGCTCAATTTATGAAAAGTAATATATAGATCGCTTAAAACGCGTAAAAAAGTCGAAAGTAAAGCCAAAACTACAAATGGCTAAAGTTAAACCTCTAACTACAACATTAGTTCCTTTTGATTGCTTTAATTTAAAACTAGAATTTAATGTAAATTTTTAATTATCTCTGCATCTATGCAAAAATAAAACGAAACTACGGGCATTTATTTCAAAACTAAAACAAAAGAATGGTTTATTATTTGAAAAACTTTTTTGATACTTTAACATAATGAAATGTATATATTTTTTTGAATTTTTCGATCTAACTACACAACATAGATTAAAATATAAAAAAAATTCTTCAACTGACGTAAAGCACATTTATCAGCAGTACATTTGGCAATCTGTATGTACTATAACCATTTTTCGTATGAATACGCACAAAACGATCAATAGCTTCGTTACGACCTGAGACATGTGTCTAAAATATTTGGGGTTTTCATGCCTTACAGCTAATTACACAAATACGGTATTGTTAACTAAAGCAGATCTCAAATCGGTTAAGGCTCCAGGTGAACGTTGCCTAGGGTCTTCATACAAAAGCCTTATCAAATAATCCAATACAGCATCACCCAGAATTCTAAACACAATCTATTGGGAGTATGAGGCATAAATAATGGCTTGCAACAAGTACGATCTGCCGCGGAATTTATATTTCAAAGCTTGTTCAAATTTCGTATAACCCGGCGCTTCTTCACCATTGGGTGTTGTGTAGCAGTGGAGATTTGGACGAAGTCTAAGAGCCATAAACAGTAACAACAGTCAGGAAAAGCACTACTAGGTTCACTAGCTTCTTTAGCATCATATGCTATGCTCCAAATAAGGTTTCAACGCAATCGGCAACAGATTTATCTAAACGAGAAATAAAAATTAGTTTTATTTATTTCCAATATATTTTATTTATATTTCGAGTTTTAATGAAATTACTTGGAATACTATTTTTCTGTAAATTTATTTACTGTAACGTGTTATGTTAAACACACTCACTTTAATTACATTATTATTTTGTCAGCAAATATCAGTTATAATGTAAATCTTATTTTACACACTTATTTCAATTTATAATACAATTAATGCAATAAGAACGCGTTAATTTGCCAACAGAAATTTCAATTTGTGACAATGAATAAGCAGAAATAAATAATAAAAAAAATATACAACGTGTATAAGGGTGACAGCATATTATATTAATATAGTTGTTTCCTCTGAAAGTGGTTGTAAAAATATTATGAAAATTTCTGTAATTCACAAAGAAAAATGTAGATGTCGCTAGTGTGTGTCTGGACTGGTTGGACGGTGCGCCACACAGTCATCTAGTCTACGTATGTGCAATAATTACTATACATATACTATAAGCAATTGCTTAAAGCAACATTGCGGCACAATTTTAAACGTCGCATTTATTTTCCGTTTTTCTTTGACGTCTCTGCTCAATGATGATCACTTATTGAATAAAGTAATTCAATTTTTAAAAGTTCTAATTCCTTTAATTTGCAAACGATTCCGTTATATTTGATGTTTACAAAATAAATAAAATTCAAAAAAAAAAAAAAAAAAACTTAAGGCGGTTTCGCAGCTTATTTTTGAAGCATTTTTGCTGTAGCGTCTTATAAAAAAAAGTTCTAAATTAAAAAATCACAAAATTTTAAATTGAAATAAAACATGAATTTGTTCCCCAAAAAAACGTGAACATAGGGAATTTTTTCACCATGAACAAATTCCCCAATCCCATACAAATTTTTTGGGAGTAAGTTAATTTTTTGACGAGTTGTTCATCGGGGACTTAGTACTCAATGCCTGGTAAGCATAGTGAACCATTTTTCAAGTCAAAGTCCTTTGGATCCCGGGCAAGACCGGGTAAAAACAGATAGTTAATTATATTAATGTAAATATGTATATTAGTCGTTGAATAAAGACTTTTTATTATATTTTTTGCAATTTTTCTAATATCTGGAACCTAGCCCCATAATTTCACATAAAATAGGGTTCACAGTGCGCGGTTTCGGTTTGCGCGTTATTTTTGTGGAACGCATCTACCGCACAGTTGGAGGGATTACTGTATATAAAATTCATTTTCTGTTTGTTTGTTTATTTGTTTGTTTGTTTGACCGCTATAGAAATGTTTATTTTTCAATGGATTTCTCTGAAATTTGGTGCACACGCTCTGTGTACCCCGGGGAAGGTCGCCATATGCTTCTTATCGGCCACGCCTACTTTTGCGCCCACTTTTTATATACAATTCATTTTCTCTTTTTTGGTATATTTGTCCGCAATACAAATTTTTATTTGTTAACCGATTTCTCTGAAATTTGGTACACACGATTCATTTTCTGTCTTTTTTTACATTTGTTCGCTACACAAATTTTAACTTTTCTACGGATTCCTCTGAAATTTGGTACACACGATCTCTATACTCCAGAGAAGGTCGCCATATTCTTCTTACCGGCCACGCCTATTTTTACGCCCACTTTTTTTAAATTTTTTACGGGTTTCGCTCGAATTTATTGCACATTATTCTCATATCCCAGGCAACGGATATTTTTTAATTTTCTATATACGCTGTTAGTGTTTGTTAACATATATAAATTTTTCAATGGACTTCCCTAAAACTTTGTGCGTAAATCTCTTTACTTAGTACTCTTGAGTTTACACCATTATGAAATAAATATTGTAAATCAAACTATTACAAATATTCCCGTCTTGCTTTTTTTATTATATGAGTTGTAACACCCTAAAATTAGTGCAGATTTATTTCATGGGTGAACAGTAGGGCGGCATTGAAAAAAAATTTTGATTATCGCTTAGCCCTGGGCGGAATATTGTGACACTTGGTCTAAAACTAATATGGTGTAAATTTGAGCTAATTTGGATAACTTAAAGCCGTGCCCGCTAGAGGTCAAAGTTCAGATTTTATGAAATACTGTATTTTTACTGTAATTGTTTGAGGAAATCGTTATTTTTCTCAGGATTCTGGTAAAAATTGGTAAAATTACTGTAATGAAAATTATTAATTATAATCAGAAATATTTTTTGAAAAAATTAACCCTTGTGTGTCATGGGGGTCAACATGACTCATTTTTTAGAACACAATTTAAAACCAGTATTGTGAAAAATTTTGTGATATTCTTATTAAAAAAGCACGTAAAAAGTTGTTTTGAGTTCAAATATTAATCCTTTTCCTCTATAAGGTCACAAATTACCCAGCAAAGAATTTATAGATTTGCATTTTAAAAAATTGTTTTAATAATTAGTTTAAATGAATTATTGATTTTTTAAAATTAAATTTAGTCAAATGCATTTAGAAATAATACACATCAATTTTTAATAATAACTAGTATTATTCCATTATTTAATTATAATCATTGCTTAAGTCCTTTAAATTTGCTACTTTTGAATATTGTTGCCTATAATTTTGTACAACCTGAAAAGTAAAAAATAAAACCAAGTAAATAATTTTGAATGAAGTACTAATACAATTTATTCTAACTTTGAATAAGTATTGCCTCTGCTCTTCATATTTTGTTATTTTTTCGTACTAATCTTTAACTAGTTTAATTCCTCTTTCAGCGCAATCATTAATGGTCTTTAAGTTTCGAATAATTTCATTTTCTTTTCTATATTCCTCCAAATCATTCCAAGTACTTGGGTCTCTTTCTAAGAAATCTGTTGAAATCTTAAACCTGTTCAAAAGCCTCTTGGTATTTTTGGAGAACAAGTCTTTTAAAATTGATGAATTGTCTCTGTCAATGAATTTTTTGATTTTTTCCTGCTTGATAAGTAGCTTTTTCGAAATTTCTTCACCTTCTTCATTAATTTCTTCTTCAACATGACTCAAGCACATCTTTTCAGATAAGTTGGCTTTATCATCGAATAAAGCGAACCCCACACATTCATCATTTAAATAATGAAGGTCATTGATAAATTTAGATATAGCTTTCTCTGTTATTTTTATATTAATAGTTTTGTAGCTTTCTAATTTTCTTATAAATTCAAAATCATTTACAAGAGCTTGTTCTGCTTTGTCTGCATTGAACCAAAAGCTCGAGTACTTAATAATGGAGCCAACAACTTCAATTAAAGCATTTTCTTCAGATTAGGTTATTTCAGGGAACTGGTCCCGAAACATTAAAATTTTTAAGGAATAAATGGCTTTCGCCATCCACCTAGTAGTGCATAGCTCCCGGTTTAGAAAGTTTCATTCCTCGGGGCAGAATTCCACCCAAGAAATTATAATTAACTCAAGAAACTCTTGGTAATCATTCCGTGGAAAGTCCTCCTTAATTTTTTGGTTTTCGAAGCTTACAATCTCATCAGCTAAAATAGGCTTAAGTCGTGGATGTCTTAATCCCGTCAAAAATATATTTTGTTTTATGTTGGGCCAATGCTTTTAAATTTTTTAAATATAATGATTTTAGGGCCAGTAGAAAAACCCATCTCTTCCGTAAATACACCTGCTAACACTATTTCCAAAATGTAATGTCTGCAGCCAAGGAATAAAATGTCTCGTCCGGTTCTTTTTTCTAAAATATTGCAAGCGCCTCTAAATTTGCCTGTGTTTGACGCGGTTGTATCAAACACAAAGGCCTCTGTTATGTCTAAAATATTGTGTTCCTCAAGAGTATCATAGACTGCAGATGCAATTTCCAAGCCAGTTCCCAATGGTATATCACGAATATTTAACACTTGTTCTATCTTTGGGGCAGTTGCTATTATTGAGAGACAGTCTTCCGTTTTCCCTGTTACGCTAGACAAAAGTTTTGTATCCCAGTGAATTGTTAATGGTTGAAAGTTTTTTTAAACGTTGATACAATGTTTGCGCTTTTTGCTTTTCGTAACGCATCCCTCTTCTGACGAATTGAATACCGGGTTATAATAAATTCAGATGAGCTTAGCCCAACTGCATCCAGAACAGCTATAAGTAATTGAACTGTATCTCTAGAACTTAACTTTAATTTATCCAAAACAGCTGCTAGTCTTGGTGTCAAAATTCCCTTGCAAGCTCTTTTTCTTTTCGGGCTTGTGACATTATCCTCTATTTGTGCATTCAAAACAATATCGTCATCCTCGCTTTGAGTGGATTCTTCGTCGTCTGACTCATCTAAACATAAAAAATCGTAGGCAATATAATCTGTTAGAATTAGTTTTTATTAGTTTTTGTAAAAAATTTAAAACACTTTGTTATCTGAAGCTATGGACCTATTTTTAAGCAATAACATTTTTCATTAACAGTTTGGTTAAAATTGGTAAAATTTTATATATAGATTTACCTTTTGAGGTTGATGGAGCTTCCAAACCTGTTGCATTCTAATTTCAGCCTCACGTTGACGTTTTTCCCGTTTTTCTTCCCTTTTTTTAAAGTTTACATCAATACCTGCCATGCCATCAATATGGCCTTTTAATCTCTGTTGTATCAAGAACTGTTTGTCTTCCTCGATTTTTATTAATTGAAGTGCATCCACATGAGCCATATCAAATAAATCGTCCGGTGAATTTTTCCAAGATTCTCTCCTTTGTTTTAATATATCAGAATCTCTAAATTTACGTTTCGATAACTGCCTCCACTACAAGGCCACTAATTTATTTTCTTCGTTTGTGCTTGTCATGACAGGAATGCGGGACATTTCCAAAAAAATTCAGCACTTCTTTATAACTAGACGAGCACTTTTTACAACATTTAAATTCGTAGTTCTTAAATTATAAAAAAAAACTCTAAGGCAATCTAATTTTGATGGAAGCTTACTACCAGATAGTTGTTTTTTTTTTTTTGGTGACCAATTAAGTATATTTCACTTCTTTGTAGTGGCAAATTTATAGAATTTAAAAAAAAGAATCACTTAAAACATACAATTTATTCAAATCACTTTCAACTGATTTAAAAAAAGGAGTTTGACTTGTTCTTTTGTTTGTATTTATTTTTACTACAAACTAATTTTTTTGTAATGATTTTAAACTAAATGGGGGAAATCGAAATGTATGTATTAAGCGCTCTAGATACTGTGTTTCTAATTTCTGGACGTTTTTTTTTGTTTTGTTTTGCTCATTGAAGTAAAAATAAAACGGGGAATCGCCGACTGAAGGTCATAGTGGTAGTGGCTTATTTTTAAATTGGTTTAATTTAAACTAACAATTGCTAGTTTACACTTATAAGTAGATGGTAACACTATTACTTATGATAACAAAATTAAAATATGACCCGCATGGGTAATGGTAATTAATTTTTTGTATGTCGTTCACACATAAATTTATAGACTCTGAGTGCGTTATATGAAGTAAATTAGCTGTTTTATGTGATAACTTCGTTAAAATGCATCCTAAGAACCAATCTTCTAATATAAGATTAAAATATAAGATTAATAAATGGGTTGACCTCCAACACTAAAAGGATTAATTTTTTCCAAACAAATTTTCAGTTTCTAATCTTCTTAAATATATTTACGCTGATCCCTGACTCACTGACTGACTGACTGATTCTGTAACGCTGAAATAATACACACACATAGCACTCCCTACAAAGCTATGGGAAATACACAAACAAAATTAAATCTTTCTCATTTTATACAAACCCGCACACAATTTTCTCTCTTCTTTCTTTCACTGACTGACTGACTGATTCTGTAACGCTGAAATAATACACACACATAGCACTCCCTACAAAGCTATGGGAAATACACAAACAAAATGTAATCTTTCTCATTTTATACAAACCAACACACAATTTTCTCTCTTCTTTGTTACCGACCAGTGCTGCTAATAAAATCTTCTGAAAATCTACAATTTTGGAAACTAAATCGCCAAAATTGTCTTATTACGAATATTATTACATCATTGGTTATTTCTATATATAAAAATGTATTAGTAATGAAATTTTAACGAAAAAAATTGAACACAGCAATCAACTAAATAATTTTATTTATATGTATCTCTAGCTGAAACATATAGGATATGTTTAAAGTATAGCCGTAATTAAAACTTAAATCTTAAATAGAGACGTTATTCAAGGTATTTCCGTTTTGAAACGACTTGACCCAGAATTAAATCTATACATATTTTGTAATCATTTTAACAAATTGAAAAATCGTCGAAATTACAATAAGTTGTCAAAATTGGTAGCACTGCTAACGACAATAGCACTACATATGCAGATTTCGTGTTACATATGGAATAAGTTGAACTCAAAAAATGCATAAAAAAAATTAATTAATGAAATTTTAAACATTTTTATTTTTCCGTTTGTCTGTTTTGTTTTTCATCTCAAAATTGTTTTGTATTGTTAGGAGGGCTTTCGCTCAGGTACTCTGATACCCAGCACTTACCAAAGAGTATGCTTTTTTTGATAAATATTTGAGAAACAAGAGATCTTCAATGTGGATTTTGTTGTTGTCCAACGTATGATTTCGCTAAAAGCTCTGTATTGAAATGCACTTGAAAAAATAGTGCAATAATAACTTTGCATAATTAAATTACATTGTTATTTCAGAAGAGAGGTGGGGAAATAATTTTTTTTTCACTCATAGTATTAATTTTTTCATAATTTGCTTTAAAAAAATTTAGACAAACATAAATTACGTAAATAGGTATATTTAAGATTTTAATTTCAATAATTTATTGAAGAATTAAAGGCGATTTGGAATAATAAGTTTTTTTGAAGTAAAACTAATACGCCCTTATTTTTTATTTTTTTGGATTTATAGATAACTTTGCAAAAAATGTACTTCTCTTTTTTCAGTTTACATGTATAATGAAATATGAAATATTTTTTTTTCTCTTTTGTGTAGGTGTATTGGTGTTTGCGCTTCCTGAAGTGGTGGTAGGTTTTAAAACCTATTTTTGCATCTCACTTTCTGAATGCACAACATGTCGAGAATGTTGTATTAAAATTTTAAGTAACCCAGCGCAAAACTTAAGAAGATAAAGCGTTTCCAGCGACCGGCCTCATACGGTATATAGTATATAGATGAGTTTTTAAAAAACTTTAAACTGATTTTCTCGCATATAAATGTTCGAAGTCCGTGAACATCATAACTCAAAATCTACTTGACCGATTCTTTTGAAATTTTAGACACTATATCTACACATAAATCATTAGGTAACCACGAATGGTTTTTTTAATTCCATTTTCTTCCCCATTTCTTAACAACAAATTCCCGAAATTGTATAGCAAAAATCGTTTTTCACT
The DNA here is from genome assembly GCA_963682025.1 of Cordilura impudica. Taxonomy (NCBI): domain Eukaryota; kingdom Metazoa; phylum Arthropoda; class Insecta; order Diptera; family Scathophagidae; genus Cordilura; species Cordilura impudica. Next base: position 211,072,354 of record OY821517.1, on the reverse strand, counting down.
TCAAAATGCTGCCAAAAAAAAAAAAAAAAAATAGTAGAAAAACTCTTGGTCAGTACCTTATGAAACATGTCACCTTTTAAACGCATTTCGATTTTTTTATTTCACATGATCCGGTAACGAGTTATGATGTTCACCCCAAAACAACAACGCCTCCGGAGATTCGCTGTCACGGACTTCTTTAATAAAGTTTTTAATTGAAAATTTTTTCAAAGATTCTTCAAATGTTATGCTATAACATGTATATGAAATAAATAATCCAACATTATTCATATCTTCAAAAAAGAATTATGAATATACGACTTTTTTAACATTTAAAACCTTACCCCCCTCAAGAAACTTTTAGGAACCTTGCTCTAAAACATTTTTTTTACTTTTTTTTCTACAATATAACGAACTCGGCGGGACCGGCCAAATTAGTTCGTTATAGACTAAGTTCGTTATAACCGTAATATTTTTTTGTTTTGTCCGAAAGGTTTAAAAACTTGTTTTAGTTGAATAGGTTTATAAAACATAAATTATATTATTAAAAAGATACATACAGTAATCCCCGCTTAATTGAATCACACTTAATTGATTTTCCCTTTTAATAGACCAAAATTTGAGGAACCGTTTCGTTCCCATAAGAAATATACAGTACTTTGGTTGCTTAATTGAATCCCGTTTTATTGTATTTCCCTGTTAATTGAACTAAAAAAATAGTTTCGATAACAAAATTTCATTGATATTTTTTCGGTTTATTGAACAATTATTAAAAAAAAGTTATTTTATTAAAAAAAAAAAAATTCTGGCAATGCTGAAGTGTAAAATAAATAAGTAAAATAAATTTCTGGCAATGCTTAAGTGTAAACAAATATTGCGTGCGCAGCACTTGTTACACTAGCTTTTAACGTCAATAAGATTCGCGTGCTTTTAATTGACAGGCATCACATTATGTACATACATACATACATACATACATAATAATATAATATATAATATTTTAAAGTTTAAATTAATTGAAAAACAATGAGCCAAAAATTAAAATACAAATCTTTATCAATCAAAGAAAAGGTTAGTCTAATAAGTAAAGCAAACGAGCATTCTAAAAATGAACTTTGTAAGAGGTATGGCTGTTCGATTGTTACAGTCAACAGAATTTTAAGAAACAAAAATGAGATCCTTAAACAATCCACAAATTTTAAACTTTCAACGAAACGAATAAGATCTGGAGCATATGAAAAAGTAGAATCAGCTCTAAAAATATGGTTCAACCAAATGCGGTCAAGTGGAGCAATTGTATCCACTGCAGTTTTAATGGAAAAAGCTCAACAATTGGCCATTCAGTTTAATGAGACGTTTGTACCTTCCGCGGGCTGGCTTTGGCGTTGGCAAAAACGTGAGGGAATTAAAGTAAGTAAAGTACATGGCGAGGGCCAATCTGCCGACTTTGAAGCAGGCGAAAACTATAAAGTTGTGGTCAAAGAAAAAATCGCAGAATTTGATTCCGCTGACATTTTCAATGCAGATGAAACAGGTTTGTTTTATAAGGCTATGCCGTCTTCTACATTGACACGCCCAGATACTGATATGAGAGGTGTAAAATCTTCGAAAGAAAGGATAACTATTCTGTTTATATGCAATGCTACTGGCGGTTTTAAAAGGCTTTATGTTGTGGGTAAGCATCGAAACCCAAGAAAACATATCCCAGTAAAATACTACTGGAATAAAAAGCGTGGATGACCCAAGAAATTTGGAAAGATATTCTTAATAATTTGAATGCAGAGATGGTTAAATTGAATAAATTTATAATTCTGTTTGTTGATAACGCTGCAGTGCATACAAAAATAAATGAATTATCGAACATTGCAGTGGAGTTTTTTCCACCAAACACCACAAGTATTACTCAACCATTGGATCAGGGCATCATCCACTGTTTCAAAGCGTATTATCGAAAGAGTATCGTGCGGAAGCAATTAGCTGCTATTGAAAGCGGTAAAACTGCTGCTGAATTTATAAGGTCCTATATACACGTATTAAAGGCCTTACATATAATCAAGCACAGTTGGTGGTTAGTGCAGCCGAGCTGTATTACAAACTGTTTTAAAAAGGTAAAAACAAACAAATTAACAATATAAATACATATGTACGATATTAAAGGTTTTTTATTTTCTGTATTCCAGGCAGGACTTTTTAAAGGTGAAGAAAATTTAGTCGCTCCTGAAGAAATCGACGAAGTTTTTATTGTTGATGAGGGATTTCATGCAGATTTTGGAGATTTTATCAACTGTGATAATGATCTGCAATGCTATGGATTGTTGACCGATGAAGAAATCGTTAAAGAAGTTCTACAAGAGGAAACAGATGATGAAGAAGAGGATATTGATGCTCCATCAAAAACCATTACTGTTCAAGATCTATTATAAGGAATAGATATGCTACAGCAGCACTTCCAGGCTGAAAATAAATTTATGATGGAATTGGAACATATGCACGCTCACATAGTTCGATATAAGGTTGAAGGCAAAATCCAAACCAAAATTACAGAATTTTACCAAAAAAATTAACTTTAAAATTTTTTTTAATGTTCTTTTTATGTGTAAGAAATTAATATGAATTGTTATTGTTTTTTTTTTTTGTTTGTTCAGGTATGCATTACCTATTTTTGTTATTGTTAATGTGTTATATTTCTTCGACCTTTCAAATTATACTTAAATGGGTAAATAATCAAGCTCAAGGTCTTTCTTATGTACATATTTATTTATTATTATAAATATTTTCCAATATTTCGATTAGCTCCGCTAATCATCTTATTATTACTTTGATTATTAGAGAAATGAAATAATTTTTTTTTTATAATTAGTATGTAATTGAACAAATGTTTCAATTAAAAGGGACATTTTATAATTGAACAATTATTCAATTAACCGGAATTTCTTTATTTGATTTACCCGTTTAATTGAACAAAAAATCGTGATATTTTGGATGTTCAATTAAGCGGGGATTACTGTATTTATAGTTTGTCTTAATAAGACTAAAATTACCGAGTTTCTATCAAAATAAAATATTTTTTTAAAATCATATAATATTAAAAACTCATGTATAGAAGCAGAAAGTATAAAGCGAAGGTTGGCTACTGGCAAACTTTTGCGAAAATATTCATAAAAAGACCATTTCAAAACTTCATTTGAAAAACGGAATTTCTGTTTTGTATTTTTTACAACTGTTTTTCGATTTTTTTTTTAAAGAAATTTTAAAAACATTAAAATTAATTTTTTAAACATACGTACATATATAAAATATAGGAAAATTCTGAAATGGAAAAAAAAAATTGTTTGTTAAAGTCAAAATAAACGGGCGCCTAGGCGCCACACAGTCATCTAGTTTAAAATAATTGCCTATTAATCATAATTTGGACGATAATGGTTGTTAATTGTGTTTTAAAAAAATAGGTCATTTTAACCTCCATGACAAAAAAAGGCTTAATTTAAGAAAAATATTTCAGATTATAATTTAAAATATTCACTACAACAATTTTACCAATTTTTGCCAGAATCATGGAAAAGTAACGATTTCTTCAAACAATTACAGTTAAAAATACAGTATTTCGTAAAATCTGAACTTTGACTCCTAGGGGGCACAGTTTCGAGTTATCCGAATTAGCTAAAATTTTCACCATATTAGTTTTAGGCCAAGTGTCACAATAATCCGTCCAGGGCTAAGCGATAATCCAATGTTCAAATTTCTCCATACAACGTAATGCCACCATAGTGAACACATACAGGTTGACTACCATTGTAGGATTGCTCTGATGAGGTTAATTCGTACAAATATTTCCATCTCGCCTTTCTAAGTACACTAGAAAACAAAATATTACATTTATTTCGCCATTTGGCTATACTGGAAAGCAACCTATAACAAAATTTCCATTTCACCTTTTTCACTATATAAACTGAGTTGTAAAGGTGGAGAAAGAACTATTTGCTACTGTGGCTTGCACATGAAAGCATAGCATATAGGCCGTACTAGCTGAAATGCAAAAAGGTTGGACTAAACAGAACTCTAGTGAACTCGATCAGACCCAAATTCGTATTGAGTCTCAACGAGTTAGACAATCTGAGTCGAGAAATGCTGAAACACCTGAGTAAACCCAATAACGTCTTGAAGCCCAAAGATCAATACAAGCTTTGTTAAGAGTAGCGAAAATGTCTGTATCTACTCAAGTGAGTCTAGAAATCCAGCGGCTAAGACAATCTGAGTCGAGGGAATGTGAAACTCCTGAAACGACTCAACAACGTCTTCAGGCCCAACGGATAAGACAATCTGACTCCAGGGAATATGAAACTCCGGAAACGCGACAAGAACGTCTTGACGTCCAACGGATAAGACAAGCTGAATCTAGGGAATTGAAACTCCGGAAACGACTCTAATATCCCTACCAGAAAACTTTTTTAAGTTGGTTCCTTCATTGCAAGAGATGGTACAAAAAGTTTTTCCTAACATAATGTACATAAGAGGACAATCTCTTACGGTAGCCGGTATTAACTTAGAATCTCTATGTTTTTCTCATAGACAATTATATGTCGCCTGCTCCAGAGTTGGGAGCCAGCACAAATTTTTCATGTATGCATCAGAAGGAAAAACCAGAAATGTTGTATATCCCAAAGATCTAGCATAACTATAATTCGTGACTTTTAGACATCATACACTCAAAATAATCCATGCATAAACATATTTAGTTGTAATGGTAAGCAGGCGCTGAGGACTTAGTCCCCAATGAACATATTCCCCCAAAAAAATGAACTTATTACCCCAAAAATTGGGGAATAACTTCATGATGAACAAACTCCCCAAATTTTCAAAAAAAAAAAATTTACCCAAAATAAATGAATAAATTCCCCATACTGCTCTCAATATCTGTCCTGCAATAAACGCATTTAAAATCTGTATTGCTTTCAATAGCATAATTTCAGTGCGCGGACACAGCTAAGCAAATATATCGGAATGATCTGAAAAATAGAATATGGCAATTAAAATAAGTTGACAACAACTGCACGGCTGTAAAACGTGCGGAAGCGACGCGCGGACGCGCTCGCGAACACAGCTCTGTTAAAATATCGCGATGATCTGAAAAATGTATTTTGGCGATTAAAATAAGCTGACGACAACTGCGCTGCCTCACGGGTGTAGCTGCCAAATGCGCGGAAGCGGCGCGCGGACTCGGATGCAACGCGCTCTCGGAACACAGCTCAGTTAGAATATCGGAATAATCTGAAAAATATATTTTGGTGATTAAAATATGTTGATGAAAGCTGCGTGACAGCACAGGTGCAGCTGCCATACGCGCGGATGTGACTCGCTCGCGGAACACAGCTCAGTGAAAAGTCTTATGATAAATTTTATCTACGTATGTGCAATAATTACTATACACATACATAAACAATTGCTGAAAGCAACCTTGCGGCACAATTTTAAACGTTGCATTTATTTTCTATTTTTGAAACTTCTAAAAATTTGGCGTCTCTGCTCAATGATGATCACTTATTGAATGCGGTAATTCAATTTTTAAAAGTTCTGATTCCTTTAACTTGCAAACGATTCAGTTATATTTGATGTTTTCAAAATAAATAAACTTCAAAAAAAAAAAAACTTAAAGCGGTTTAGCAGCTTATTTTTGAAGCATTTTTGCTGTAGCGTCTCATGAAAAATCAAAATATTTTAGATTGAAATAAAAAATGAATTTACTCCCCCAAAAACGTAAACATTGGGGAATTTTTTCATCATGAACAAATTCCCCAATCCCATACAAATTTTTTGTGAGAAAGTTCATTTTTTTTGGGGAATTTGTTCATTGGGAATTAAGTACTCAGCGCCTGGTAAGCATATTGCACCATTTTTCAAGTCAAAGGCCTTTGAATCCCGGGCAAGACCGGGTAAAAACAGCTAGTTGGATATAAAAATGTTTACTTTGTGTAACATATATATCAGTTCTTAAGTATCGGGCTACCCGCTTTAATTAATATCAATCTTTTTTTTTTGCTATATATACAGGTGGAGGTTAATGAAAACTCAACACCCCTTCCTTCAACTACCATCTGTTAAAAGACAACTGACTGACTACTGCGACAGCTATTCAAGGGAATTTTAGAAAAATGGAAAAAGGTGAATTTCGATTTCTCATACAATATTATTTTTTATTTTACTCTCCACTCCAGTGTGCAGAGGGTATATATAAGTTTGTCATTCCGTTTGTAATAATTAGAAAAAAAAATTTGGACCCCATAAAATATATATATTTGTGATCCTTATAACAACCGGAGTTGATATAGCGATGTCCGTCTGTCCGTCTGTGGAAATCACGATGGCGGCATCAATCGGGCAGCTAGGGTACATATTGACATAAAAAATGATTCATTTACATCCTGAAAAGTTTGCTATTTGAAATCGTCCAAATCGGTCAATTAGAGCCCGAGATTTGAATAAAGAACTAAAAAAAGTCTTGAAAAATTATAATTTTCTCTGTTGTTCTTGTCACGATCACGTCCTCAATAGGATAACTAAGGTGATCATTTTTAGTGAGAATGATTCAACAAATTCATGGGAAGATTTCTATTTCAAAAATCATTAAAATCGGGGGAACAGGTCCAGGGAAATCTCTGAAAAATTAAAATAAAGATGAAAAATATGATGTTTCTATATTGTTCTTGTTGTTATTCTAAATGTTGTATTGTTGTCATAGCTGGACTTGTTGTTTTTGTGGTCGTTGTGGTAATAATATAATAAAAACTAACCCTTTGTACATTTTTTTATCAACTCTGGTAGAAAAATTTAAAAGTTTCCATTGTTTTGGCATCACTAAAAAATTTACTAGATCATTTCTGTCTTTGCCACGAGCCTGCCAGCAAAGATCGATTGGGTCACGGGAAAGGGGTTAAAATCGATCCAAAATTTTTTCGACAAGCAGACACTACGAGTTAATATAAAGGGAGTAAAAATTCACCAGCATCTAAAGCAAATAATGCTAAAATATGTACCTAGTTGTTAATAAAAAAAACAATGTAAATTTAGCAAAAAAAAATTTTATATATTAATTTATTTAAAGAGAAAAACACAAAAATAACGTTTGATGTTGTATTTTTTGTGTGTAATATTTACATATACATACATACACATATTAAATAATACAAATAATATACATATATTCCATATATGTATATCCATAATAACTGCATGTTAAAAATAAATCGGTATATTATTTTATTTACATAAAATTCTGCAATATTTTGTTGTGGGGAATATACATTTCTTTTGCATTAACAGAGTGTCACTTCATTTTGCTCAGCGTGAATATGCCACAGTAGATGGCGCCACAATTTTTGTTCTAATTAGCTTTTCAATAGTTATTTCTATTTTAACATGAATGTCAATATTTTCAAATAGATATCATACAGCACAATGTTAAGAGTATACACGGGCTGGTCTTTTATTATTTCATACGTTTTTTCATTATTCTTTTACAACTATGAACATAAGTTTGGCATACTAACTTTTGGTTGTCTTTACAAAATAGAGTTACCGAGTTCATCAATGAGTTTTTTGCTTTCAAAACAGTTCTACATAGTTATATAGAATTATTATTCTGCTTTACCTACAAAATATCTGATTGCGATTACATCTAATTTTTAAAAATTGTTTATAACTACTAAAGCAGTATTATTCACATAAATACAAAATTGCACTTTTTAAATTTTCCATTCAAATTTTAGAAAATATCAATTCTAAAAACTGGAATTAAAATTTCCAATTATAAATTATAAAATATTAATTGAATTTCAGAAAATCATATCAAAACGTCGGATATAATAATTTTAAGTTTAGAAGACATCAATTGCATCAAGTTCCAAAAAAAACACCAAATATGTTTACATTTAAAAAATGTTTACATTAAAAAAAATATTGGCATTCAGGAGAAATTAATAGCTTTTCAGTAACTTCTTTTAACGATAGTCGAATCGTTAAAAAAAGGAAAGCAAAATTATCAATAAAATTTTTAAACGATATTCGCTATTGTTAAAGTCAGCTGTTGTTGTTATCTAAACGACAACCATTTTTGTGTTGTTTATTCAATCGATAAAAACTTAAATTTTTAGGTTGAAATGTCGTCATACATAAATAAAAATCATAAAATAGTGAAAATATTTTGCTTCTATTAAAAAACTTTTTTATATATATAAAAAAAATTAAAAAGCATATTCAATTCATTATTTCATTTTCAAATAAATAAACAGAAATATTAGTAAAAAAATAGAGATATTAAACATAAACATGAAATCATCCTGTCAAACAAGAAGTAATTTGTTTTTTCTATTCTTCTTTGTGTTTTTCGCTTATTTTAACAGAGATGCCACTCGCTTACAATTTAAATAAATAGAAAAATAGATTTGCCGACTGTCGTTAAGATGTATGTACTTAGTGAATCACTTAATCCTTAGTGCAAATAACAATAGCTGTCGATATATTTTGCCATTGTCGGATCGTTGAAATTTACAGAATCGGACTACAGAAAACATTAATTTAAATTCAATGACTTTTATAAAACCTCAAATGATATTTAAGAATTGTGAACATAAAAATTGTTACATAAATAAACGCAATTTGATGAGAATGTTATTTATATATAAACTAGTTGATTGTGTGGCGCCTAGGCGCCCGTTTAAAAATTATGAATAAAACAAACAGTTTAAATTTAAGTGCACGAAAAATTTATAATAAATTAAATTTCTTTTAATATAGTAGTAAATTGAAAATTATATTGTTACATATGTACATATGAAAAAAGATTGTGTTTGTAGAAATTGTATACATAAGTATCAAAACAGATAAGAAATATTTGGCAAAAAAGTTTTTCAATTTAGAATCTCTTAAAAAAACTATATTTCGTGTGAAATATCGTTGGTCATGTAATAGTTTTCCTTGCTGTGGGTTCGATTGAATACGTATCTTAACTTGGCTTGCAACTTTTGATCGTGACAAAGCCACATACAGTTGGCCGTGCGAAAATACCGCGGTCTCCGAATTAATGCCAACGTAATCAAATGACTGGCCTTGAGCCTTGTTTATGGTGATTGCGTATGCAGGAATTACTGGAAACTGGCGGCGTTTTAATACGAAAGGTAATGTGGTGTCGGTTGGGGGCGAGATCAATCCTAGGAATTAGAACCGTATCATTTTGGTCAGCGTTACAGAATCAGTCAGTCTCTCAGTCAGTCAGTGAGTCAGGGATCAGCGTAAATATATTTAAGAAATTAGCCGGCCTTCACACGTTAAATTTTTGGCTTTCAGGTTGTAATGCACTCATACTTTTTTACTCTTTTTTACTAAACAATCATACGTTTCAATTCTCTCTTTCAATTTTTCAATGGGACAGTTGCTTAACATTTTTTTGACTATTGTATGTGTGATCAATTTGACTTGAACGTGGGAAGGCCGGGTAAAGTGAGGAGACTGGAGATTCCCAAAATTATTAAAATTTAATACAATGGAGTTCGCTTATAACGTACCCTGGTTGTAATAAATTTTTGTTTATAGCGAAGAATTTCTTCGGTCCCAAGAGTTTTAATCACATTTTTCATACAAATTGCTTCTCTTATAGCGAACAGTGGTTATATCAAACTTTTGACTTTAACAAACAATTTTTTTTTTTCATTTCAGAATTTTCCTATGTTATATACATATATTTAAAAAAAATTAATTTTAATTTAATTTAATTTTATTTTAATTTAATTTTAATACAAAACAAATACTTCGATTTTCAAATGAAGTTTTGTCAAAGGTCCTTTTATGTATATTTTCCCAAAAGTTTCCCAGTAGCCAATCTTTGCTTTATACTTTCTGCTTCTATACATAAGGAGTTTTTAATATTATATGATTTTAAAAAAATATTTTTTTTTGATAGAAACTCTGTAATTTTAGTCTTATTAAGGCAAACTATTAATATGTATCTTTTTAATAATTTAATTTATGTTTTATAACTTTTTAAAATGCATCAAAATAAATAAACTTATTCAACTAAAAAAAGTTTTTAAACCTTTCGGAAAAAACAAAAAAAAAATACTAATGTTATAACGAACTTAGTCTATAACGAACTAATTTGGCCGGCCCCGCCGAGTACGTTATAACCGAACTCCATTTTACTGTAAAAAAAAAATAGAATAGCATAGAAAAAAAAACGTTTCTTATTTTCATAATTATTTTTTTGAAGATATGAATAATGTTGGATTATTTATTTCATATGTACGTTATACCATAACATTTGAACAATCTTTGAAAAGATTTTCAATTAAAAATTTTAATAAATAAGTCCGTGACAGGGAATCTCCGGAGGCGTTGTTGTTTTGCGGTGAACATCATAACTCGTTACCGGATCATGTGAAATTAAAAATCGAAATGCGTTTCAAAGCTGGCATGTTTCCTGAGGTAGTGACGAAGTTTTTTAAATTTTTTTTTTTTTTGCAGCATTTTGAAGTGAAAAACGATTTTTGCTATACAATTTCGGGAATTTGTTGTTAAAAAATGGGAAAGAAAATGGAATTGAAAAAACTCTTCGTGGTTACCTGATGATTTATGTGTAGATATAGCGTCTAAAATTTCAAAAGAATCGGTCAAGTAGATTTTGAGTTATGATGTTCTCGGACTTCGAACATTTATTTGCGAGAAAATCGGTTTAAGGTTTTCTAAAAACTGATTTATATACTATATACCGTATGAGGCCGGTCGCTGGAAACGCTGTATCTTCTTAAGTTTTGCTCTGATTTACTTAAAATTTTCACACAACACTCTCGACATGTTGTGCATTCAGAAAGAGAAATGCAAAAAAAGGTTTTATAACCTACCACCCCTTAAGGAAGTGCAAACACAAAAAAAAAGAGAACAAAATATTTCATGTTTCATCATACATGTAAACCGAAAAAAGAGAAGTACATTTTTGCAAAGTTATCTATAAAGCTAAAAAATAAAAAATAAGGGCGTATTAGTTTTACTTAAAAAAAAACTTATTATTCCAAATCGCCTTTAATTCTTCCATGATAATTTCAATAAATTATTCAAATTAAAATCTTTAATATACCTATTTTCGTAATTTATGTTTGTCTAAATTTTTGAAAGCAAATTATGGAAAAATTAATATTATATGTAAAAAAAATAATTTTCTAACCTCTCTTCTGAAATTGCAATGTAATATAATTATGCAAAGTTAGAATAATTTAAATTTTAAACTTAATATTTCACTATTTTTTCAAGTGCGTTTCAATACAGAGCTTTAAACGAAATCATACGTTCGACAATAACAAAATCCACATTGAAGATCTCTTTTTTCTCAAATATTTATCAAAAAATCATACTCTTTGGTAAGTGCTGGCCATCAGAGAACCTGAGCGAAAGCACTCATAACAATACAAAACAATTTTGAGATGAAAAACAAAACAGACAAACGGAAAAGTTTAGTTCGATAAAAGACGTTAAATCAGAAAAAAAAAATGTTTACAATTTCATTCAAAGGGAATTTAAAGAAGAATTTGAATAGATATTAGTTTTTTTTTTTTTGATGCATTTTTTGCGTTCAACTTATTCCATATGTAACATATGTAGTGCTATTGTCGTTAGCAGTGCTGCCAATTTTGGCAACTTATTGTAATTTCGACGATTTTTAAATTTGTTAAAATGATTTGTTAAATTTGTTAAAATGACGATTGAAGATTTAAAATTTTCAGCAGTATAAAAATTACGATTTCAAGGGTTAACAAATAATGGGTTGTTTATCGAAAATTGATAGTTTTTGTTCAGTGTAAATGTAAATTACAAAATATGTATAGATTTAATTCTGGGTCAAGTCGTTTCAAAACGGAAATACCTTGAATAGCATCTCCATGTAAGATTTAAGTTTTAATTACGGCGATACTTTAAACCTATATTATATGTTTCAGCTATAGATACATATCAATAAAATTATTTAGTTGATTGCTGTGTTAAATTTTTTCGTTGAAATTTCATCACTAATACATTTGTATATATAGAAATAACCAATGCTGTAATAATATTCGTAATATGAATGATATAAATAAATTTTATTGTTTCTTTTTGTAATATTTTTTCGAATTTTATAAGCGGTAAAATTTTCTTGGCAATTTCTTGTTTTAAAAATGATGATTTTGGCGATTTATTTTCAAAAAATTGTCGATTTTCAGAAGATTTTATTAGCAGCACTGGTCGGTAACAAAGAAGAGAGAAAATTGTGTGTGGGTTTGTATCAAATGAGAAAGATTAAATTTTGTTTGTGTATTTCGCATAGCTTTGTATAGAGTGCTATGTGTGTGTATTATTTCAGCGTTACAGAATCAGTCAGTCAGTCAGTGAGTCAGGGATCAGCGTAAATATATTTAAGATTTTCACAGTTTTTTTGGATGAATATTTGAAGTTCTTCAGAAAATAAAAATAGTAAATTATTTTATTTAACATTTTTGTGATATTTGGTTTTTTGCGTTTGGCATCCCTAATTTAATTATTTATTATTATAAATTTATTCTCTATGTTTTCCATATATGGCAATATTTTTTTGAAAAAAAAGTTGAGGGAGCTTTTTTCGGTTATTATTTTGTTACTCCATCCGACCTATATATATTTATTTATTAAATGTGGATATCACATACAACAAGATATAAATCTTTTTAATTACAGTATGTGATCTTATAATGATACAATCAATTTGTGATAGTAGTTACAATACTTTTAAGAAACAAGAAAAATATAAAAATAAAAATAATTTTAAATTACAAAAGTATAAAAATATAAGTAAAAAATTAATACATAATGGAAGAGTATAGAATATATAATATAATCACAAATGAAACAATAATTAAGAAAGTTGAAAATTAGAGACCAAATCATTTTTAAACAATTCATTTTTAAATTGTAAGGCGTTGTCTGTTATTTGTAAACTAGCTGATTGTATGGCGCCTAGGCGCCCGTTTATTTTGACTTCAACAAACAAATTTTTTTTTCCATTTCAGTATTTTCCTATATTTTTTTATATTTTTAAAAAATTAATTTTAATATTTTTAAAATTTCTTAAAAAAAAAATCGAAAAACAGTTGTAAAAAATACAAAACAAAAATTTCGATTTTCAAATGAAGTTTTGTTAAAGGTCCTTTTATGTATATTTTCGCAAAAGTTTGCCAGTAGCCAACCTTTGCTTTATACTTTCTGCTTCAATACATAAGGAGTTTTTAATATTATATGATTTAAAAAAATATTTTATTTTGATAGAAACTCGGTAATTTTAGTCTTATTAAGACAAATTATAAATATGTATCAATAATTTAATTTATGTTTTATAACTTTTTAAAATGCATCAAAATAAATAAACTTATTCAACTAAAAAAAGTTTTTAAATCTTTCGGACAAAACAAAAAAATACTACGGTTACAACGAACTTAGTTTATAACGGTTACAACGAACTTAGTTTATAACGCACTAATTTGGCCGGTCCCGCCGAGTTCGTTATAACCGCACTCCATTTTATTATAGAAAAAATAGAATAGCATAGAAAAAAAACGTTTTAGAGCAAGGTTCCTAAAAGTTTCTTAAGGGGGGGTGGGGGTTTTTAAAAGTTAAAAAAAGTCGTATTTTCATAATTCTTTTTTAAAGATATGAATAATGTTGGATAAATTATTTCACATACCCATTATAGCATAATATTTGAAGAATCTTTGAAAAAAATTTGAATTGAAAATTTTAATAAATAAGTCCGTGACAGCGAATCTCCCGAGGTGTTGTTGTTTTGCGGTGAACATCATAACACGTTACCGGATCATGTGAAATAAAAAAATCGAAATGAGTTTCAAAGGTGACATATTTCCTGAGGTAGTGACGAAGAGTTTTTTCAATTTTTTTTTTTTTGCAGCATTTTGAAGTGAAAACCGATTTTTGCTATACAATTTCGGGAATTTGTTGTTAAAAAATGGAGAAGAAAATGGAATTTAAAAAAAACCCTCATGGTTACCGGGTGATTTATGTGTAGATATAACGTCTAAAATTGCAAAAGAATCGGTCAAGTAGATTTTGAGTTATGATGTTCACGGACTTCGAGCATTTATTTGCGAGAAAATCGGTGTAAAGTTTTTTAAAAACTGATTTATTTACTATATACCATATGAGGCCGGTCGCTGGAAACGCTGTATTTTCTCAAGTTTTGCTCTGATTTACTTCAAATTTTGACACAACACTCTCATATATGAAAACTGAAAAAAGAGATGTACATTTTTTGCAAAGTTATCTATAAATCTAAAAATTAAATAAAAAATAAGAGCGTATTAGTTTTCCTTCAAAAAAACTTATTGTTCCAAATCGCCTTTAATTCTTCCATGATAATTTCAATAAATTATTCAAATTAAAATCTTAAATATACCTATTTACGTAATTTATGTTTGTCAAAATTTTTTGAAAGCAAATTATGCAAAAATTAATATTATGTGTGAAAAAATAAATTATTTTCCCACCTCTCTTCTGAAATTACAATGTAATTTAATTATGCAAAGTTAGAATAATTTAAATTTTAAACTTAATATTGCACTATTTTCTCAAGTGCTTTTCAATACAGAGCTTTTAACGAAATCATACGTTGGAAAACAACAAAATCCACACTGAAGATCTCTTTTTCTCAAATATTTATCAAAAAAAGCCTACTCTTTGGTACCAGAGAACCGGCGCGAAAGCACTCCTAACAATACAAAACATTTTTGAGATGAAAAACAAAACCGACAACGGAAAAGTTTAGTTTGATAGAAGAAGTAAAAATGTTTAAAATTTCATTCATTACTTTTTTGCAAAATTTTTTCATTGACCAACAAAGGGAATTTAAAGAAGAATTTGAATAGATATTACCTTTTTTTGTGCGTTTTTTGCGTTCAACTTATTCCATATGTAACACGAAATCTGCATATGTAGTGCTATTGTCGTTAGCAGTGCTGCCAGTTTTGACAACTTATTGTAATTTCGACGATTTTTCAATTTGTTAAAATGATTTGTTAAATTTGTTAAAATGATGACTGATGATTTAAAATTTTCAGTAGTATAAAAATTACGTCGCCAAGGGTTAAGGGTTATCGAAAATTTATAGTTTTTGTTCGGTGTAAATATAAATTACAAAATATGTATAGATTTAATTCTGGGTCGAGTCGTTTCAAAACGGAAATACCTTGAATAGCATCTCCATTTAAGATTTAAAGTTTTAATTACGGCGATACTTTAAACCTATGTTATATGTTTCAGCTATAGTTGATAGTTAATTGCTGTGTTAAATTTTTTTCGTTGAAATTTCATCACTAATACATTTTTATATATAGAAATAACCAATGCTGTAATAATATTCGTAATATGAATGATATAAATAAATTTTATTGCTTCCTTTTTTAATATTTTTCGAGTTTTATAAGCGGTAAAATTTTCTTCACAATTTCTTGTTTTAAAAATTACGACTTTGGCGATTAAATTTCCAAAATTGTCGATTTTCAGAAGATTTTATTAGCAGCACTGGTCGGTAACAAAGAAGAGAGAAAATTTTGTGTGGGTTTGTATAAAATGAGAAAGATTAAATTTTGTTTGTGTATTTCGCATAGATTAAATATTGTTTGTGTATTTCGCATAGCTTTGTAGGGAGTGCTATGTGTGTGTATTATTTCAGCGTTACAGAATCAGTCAGTCAGTCAGTGAGTCAGGGATCAGCGTAAATATATATATGATTATTGGGTAACGAGTTCCACAGACATATGGTATTTATAAAAAATTGCCAACTAGAGATTAATGTTCGATATCGTAATTGTATAAGATTATTTCCTCTATTGGATCGTGCAAATTGAAGGCGTTCAAATAAATAAGATGGTTCTTTGGTGTATATTACTTTGTGAAGTAGAATTAATGATCTTATTTTTATTAAGTCCACGAGGTCAACTCCGTACAGAGACTTAGAATATAGAGAAGTTCCATCATATCTCTTTATACCATACACATAACGTAGGATCGCATTGTAAGCTACTAATAATCTCCTTTTACTTTCTGAATCACAAAAAGCAAATATCTCACAACCATATAGTAACTTCGGCATAATTAAAGTTTTCGCGAGAAGCACACGAATGTTTAAAGGTGTAAGATGTTGTATAGGGTACAACGTTCTTAGCATTACAAATATTTTTCCAGATGCAGAATTAATCTGATTGTTCCACGTGAACGATTTATTAAAAATGATTCGCAGATTCCTAGCAGATTCAACAATTTCAATATTCTGATTACCTAATGATACTGGAATATCTATAGGGATGGTTTCATTTCTTTGAGTTATAACTAAATATTTTGGTTTGTTTTGGATTTAAGTAAAGTCCATTTGAAGAAGCCCATTCAAATATTATATTGAGATCCTCATTAAGCTTTTCAGTGCATTCAGGAATTAATCCTTTTTTCATATATGGTCGCAATGAAGAAATATTTGGCCAGTTAAAAGCCAAAAAAGCACGATTTAATGCATATAGCCACCCTACACAACCATTACCTTTGTAATGGAGGTTAGGGCGAGCTATTTAATTAGCAAATATGCATGAATATTTTTCCAATATTTTGTTTACATTTATCATCAATACTCAAACCGGGTGAAGGATGTCAAAGATTCGGCACAGCCGAATTTAACACTCTTACTTGTTAATGATGAGCTTGTAATTACATAGAATATAATTGACTGTTTTTAAATCGTAAATTATTATAGTTAAAATTATTATGATGAAAGTCCTGTATTCTTGTTTTTTAATAAAATTTAAATAGGATGTAATATATTTCACTGTTTTAAGAATGTTAACTAAATAAAAAAAGCGTTACTGAATTTTACTCCATCATTATTTATCGCCAGTTTTGTTTTTGAATGAATTAAATACTATTTACTTTGGTTAAGAATTTTCCATATCAACTATTTTCTCATTATTATTGTTATCCATTATGAATATATATTAATTCTTCAATGATAGCCGAACGATGGGAATGAAATAATGTAAAAAAAAAATAAAATAAACAGAATTTTTCTATATTGGGAACCTAACCTACAACAAACTCTCACTTTAGTCCAGCTCTCAAACATGTAGAAGTGGATTAATATGGTAATTATCACAACTAAATATGTATGTATGTATTTGCTATAAATCTATTTATAGAGCTAAATAATTTTGAATTTAATTTTGTTGTTTGTCATAAATGTGAGATGAATAAAGCTGACTATTTAAACTATTTTTTCAAATTATTTTTCATTATAGATTTTTGAACAAAAGCAACTTCGAAAATATTTAAATAAAATAATATAGTAAAAAAATGAAAATGTAAAACAAGCACAATAATAATAGTACAATCAGCTGCTGTTGAAGTTATTTTCATTAGACTTGACTGATTTGATGATATATGGACAAAATACTTATTCTTCAGCTTAGCTTGAGTTGCAAATTGAGTGCGCTTAGTAGCCACAATGCCACCAACTGTGTATTTTTTCGCCTCTACGATTTTTTATCAAAAAACCCTTTTGCTGAATTTGTGCTTCCAAAACGTTTTCTCTGACCAACTTCTTCTTCCAATATTTGAATTATACGACCGTCGCTGCCTGCTCTCATTTTAACACCAATTAGCACCTCATGTGGAGTCAAATTTACAACTCGATTATATGTTGAATTTATTCATCGTTGTACTCCATCGACGATTTTAAACCATTTTTCAGGCTCATCTATGTATAGTTTAGCAAGGACAGATATAATCAAATCGTTAACTCTTTCAACTTGTCCGTTTCCTCTTGGAAAGCATGTTGTAGTTTGATAGTGTCGGATTTTTTTTGCATCACAAAACTCTTTAAAATCAATTGAATTGAAAGCTGAACTTCTATCTGTTATAAGTCATTCTGGGTAACTAAAAGTTTTCTTGATGATATCAAAGCGAATCTGTACTTCGGTATCTGCAGTAGTTTTAGTAGGAAATATCCAAGTAAATTTTGAAAAATCATCTACTACTACAAGAATATACTTATGTCTTTCCATTGTCGTACATAATGGTCCAACATGATCTATGTGAAGAGTGACTAACGGCAGTTCATATTTTGGGATTGCATTTATTTACCTTCTTGTTTTCCTCTCTTACGATTCAAAAGAGTGTACTCAAGACAACTTTGAACACATTTAATGACCTTATCATGCAACCTGTTAATACAATAATCTTTTTCATAAAACTTTTGGATTTATGAAAACTTTTGGATCTTATGATCTGTGAATAGCATCCTTTTCCAACGAATTCCAACGTCCCACAGTGTACTTCATTGAAACTCCATTTTTGACAATGCTGCAATTCGTTCGTCTTCGCATTGATTCTGATTTATAAGTGCTGTTATCATATCTTCTGCCAACATGACTGGGTACCTACTTAATGCGTACACGTGTTTCATCCTTTCATCTGGTCGATGTTCCATAATATAGCCGAACTCTTCTAAATAGAGGGTCCAACTCTTCACTATGGGTGGTATGTAGACTTTAGAAACGGTTCGTTCAAACGCCGCACAATCAGTAACAATTTTAAACTTAACCCCTAGTAAATATGGGCGTAATTTTTTTACTACTTTAAAAATAGCCAGCACTTCCAACTCATAGGAATGGTAATTCTTCTCTGCATCGCTCGTGCCCTTAACCTACTACGGACAGGAGAATGTTTTCAATAGACAGACAAGCTGACATCGCCAGATCGACTTCTGCTTTTATAAATATCAATAATTATATAGTTTATAGTCTCTGGAATTTATTTTGATGAGTTACAAATCGATTGACATACTGTTATGTACCCTTTGCACAGTAGGCCCGAGAAAATGAATTAATTATTTTATTAATTTTAACATCATTGTAAAAAACTAGCCATTATAAGTGGAAATCTAGCCTCTTTATTTCTTAGTGTTGACAACCTTGCTTATAATATTGTGTTGAGAACACTGGTGGAGGTTATCAAATTGTCGGCACATCCGAATTTGACAGTCTTACTTATTTTTATTATTATATATTAAAAGAGATGGACTATATAAAATAAGTGGGTTTTTTTAGTGTGTGTTACTTAAAAAGTGTGATACTTCTTTTTTATAATACTTATTCCCAAATCATTTATCCTTTGAACTAAATGTATTCATCGGTTATACCTATTGTTTACTGATTACATACAAGATATGTTTAAATAAAAAATTACATAGAGGTTCAAGAAAAATTTACGTTTATATACTCCCACTTTTTACAAAACTAAAGTCATTCGATTTTAAACAAAAGTATTTCCGAGTATTTAATTCGGAAAACGCCAAAAATATATTGTATCAATCTGAGGAATTATTCATTTGCAATGAAAATCCGTTAACATTAGAGCTACCAATTCAAACTCAAAACAGTTTTATTGTCATTTAATGGTAATTATTTATTACTAGATGACTGTGTGGCGCCTAGGCGCCCGTTTATTTTGACTTTAACAAACAATTTTTTTTTCCATTTCAGAATTTTCCTATATTTTATATATGTACGTATGTTTAAAAAATTAATTTTAATGTTTTTAAAATTTCTTAAAAAAAAAAAAAAATCGAAAAACAGTTGTAAAAAATACAAAACTAAAACTCCGTTTTTCAAATGAAGTTTTGAAATGGTCTTTTTATGAATATTTTCGCAAAAGTTTGCCAGTAGCCAACCTTTGCTTTAGACTTTCTGCTTCTATACATGAGTTTTTAATATTATATGATTTTAAAAAATATTTTATTTTGATAGAAACTCGAAAATTTTAGTCTTATTAAGACAAACTATAAATATGTATCTTTTTAATAATATAATTTATGTTTTATAACTTTTTAAAATGCATCAAAATAAGTAAACCTATTCAACTAAAACAAGTTTTTAAACCTTTCGGACAAAACAAAAAAATATTACGGTTATAACGAACTTAGTCTATAACGAACTAATTTGGCCGGTCCCGCCGAGTTCGTTATATTGTAGAAAAAAAAGTAAAAAAAACGTTTTAGAGCAAGGTTCCTAAAAGTTTCTTGAGGGGGGTAAGGTTTTAAATGTTAAAAAAGTCGTATATTCATAATTCTTTTTTGAAGATATGAATAATGTTGGATTATTTATTTCATATACATGTTATAGCATAACATTTGAAGAATCTTTGATAAAATTTTCAATTAAAAACTTTATAAAGAAGTCCGTGACAGCGAATCTCCGGAGGCGTTGTTGTTTTGGGGTGAACATCATAACTCGTTACCGGATCATGTGAAATAAAAAAATCGAAATGCGTTTAAAAGGTGACATGTTTCTTAAGGTACTGACCAAGAGTTTTTTTCACTATTTTTTTTTTTTGGCAGCATTTGAAGTAAAAAAGGATTTTTGCTATACAATTTCGGGAATTTGTTGTTAAGAAATGGGGAAGAAAATGGAATTAAAAAAACCATTCGTGGTTACCTGATGATTTATGTGTAGATATAGTGTCTAAGATTTCAAAAGAATCGGTCAAGTAGATTTTGAGTTATGATGTTCACGGACTTCGAACATTTATATGCGAGAAAATCGGTTTAAAGTTTCTTAAAAACTCATCTATATACTATATACCGTATGAGGCCGGTCGCTGGAAACGCTTTATCTTCTTAAGTTTTGCTCTGGGTTATTTAAAATTTTAATACAACATTCTCGACATGTTGTGCATTCAGAAAGTGAGATGCAAAAATAGGTTTTAAAACCTACCACCCCTTCAGGAAGCGCAAACACCAATACACCTACACAAAAGAGAAAAAAAATATTTCATATTTCATTATACATGTAAACTGAAAAAAGAGAAGTTCATTTTTTGCAAAGTTATCTATAAATCCAAAAAAAATAAAAAATAAGGGCGTATTAGTTTTACTTGAAAAAAAAAAAACTTATTATTCCAAATCGCCTTTAATTCTTCAATAAATTATTGAAATTAAAATCTTAAATATACCTATTTACGTAATTTATGTTTGTCTAAATTTTTTGAAAGCGAATTATGCAAAAATTAATACTATGAGTGAAAAAAAAATTATTTTCCCACCTCTCTTCTGAAATTACAATGTAATTTAATTATGCAAAGTTATTATTGCACTATTTCTTCAAGTGCATTTCAATACAGAGCTTTGAACGAAATCATACGTTGGACAACAACAAAATCCACATTGAAGATCTCTTTTTTCTCAAATATTTATCAAAAAAAGCATACTCTTTGGTCAGTGCTGGGTATCAGAGTACCTGAGCGAAAGCACTCCTAACAATACAAAACAATTTTGAGATGAAAAACAAAACAGACAAACGGAAAACTTTAGTTTGATAAAAGAAGTATGTATGAATATCGGACGACGTTAAATGAGAAAAATAAAAATGTTTAAAATTTCATTAATTTTTTTTATGCATTTTTTGTGTTCAACTAATTCCATATGTAACACGAATCTGCATATGTAGTGCTATTGTCGTTAGCAGTGCTGCCAATTTTGACAACTTATTGTAATTTTGACGATTTTTCAATTTGTTAAAATGATTACAAAATATGTATAGATTTAATTCTGGGTCAAGTCGTTTCAAAACGGAAATACCTTGAATAACATCTCCATTTAAGATTTAAGTTTTAATTACGGCTATACTTTAAACCTATCTTATATGTTTCAGCTAGAGCTACATATAAATAAAATTATTTAGTTGATTGCTGTGTTCAATTTTTTTCGTTAAAATTTCATTACTAATACATTTTTATATATAGAAATAACCAATGATGTAATAATATTCGTAATATGACAATTTTGGTGATTTAGTTTCCAAAATTAGAGATTTTCAGAAGATTTTATTAGCAGCACTGGTCGGTAACAAAGAAGAGAGAAAATTGTGTGTGGGTTTGTATAAAATGAGAAAGATTAAATTTTGTTTGTGTATTTCCCATAGCTTTGTAGGGAGTGCTATGTGTGTGTATTATTTCAGCGTTACAGAATCAGTCAGTCAGTCAGTGAGTCAGGGATCAGCGTAAATATATTTAAGATTGGCATTGTTTCAGCCAATTGGAAGCAATAACCAAATGGAAGGAATAACAAACAAAAAAAAAAGTTAATAAGTTTAAACAAAGAGTTTTAGGTCAAATAACACTAGCCAACAAGGTTTTGGACTGGAGCAACGAAATATCTTTCATAGGGTAATTTGTTGGGCTGAACTCGAATCTGTAATTGGTTTTTCTCTATCACGTCAGGTTTTCGTTTTTTACATAAAAAATCATTAGTTTATTTAAAAATCAATCGGTTTCACGTATTAGAGTTCAGCAATAGTCTCCCAGCATGCTTTTGTCCCAAAATCCCTTCTTTCAATTTTCATTAAATCTTTGTGAGCACGCTCCCCTTGTGCGTCGCGCACCGCACCTAGGTTTTGTGGAAAAAAATCTAAATACGAATGAAGAAAATGCATTTTGAGTAACACTCATGCACCTAATTCGTGATAATTTTTTAATAATTCAGCAACAATTTGTCTGTAGTTTTCACTCTTATTGTTTCCAAGAAAACTGTCCACGATGCTCTTGCAAGATTTCCAGGCTGCATATTCTTTCTCCAATAAACATTGTGACAAATTGTCATCATTCAATAGCTTCCTGATCTGAGGGCCAACAAATACGCCTTCTTTGATTTTAGCATATAAAATTTTAGGAAAAGCCACTAACAAATACTTAAATGCTGCACCATCTTTGTCCAGAGCCTTGACAAAGTTCTCAAAAATGCCAAATTTTATGTGCAGCAGCGGAAAAAGAACGTCATTAGGATCAATTAATGGTATATTTGAAATGTTTTGTTTTCGTGGTGAATACTCAGTTCCTTTTGGCCACTCTGTTCTGACGTAATTTAGCGCGACTATCCCATAGACAAAGGAAACAACAATATTTTGTGAAACCTCCTTGCATACCAGTCAACAAACCAATGACATGAAACAGATTAATTTACAGTTAGTTACGATAGTCTATACTATATATACAAAGAAGTTTAAGTCTCACACGTTAAGGTCAGCACGGTTCTTCCATTTATGATCGTTGTATTTGAGTAATGTCAAAATTTCAGTCATTAATTCGTAATTTTCCTTAGTATTAATGGCATGAGCAGTTTCTATGGATGGTTTTTCATTCCCATTATGCAAAAGAAGAGCCTTTAATCTGTTTTGGAGCCATCAATAAGTAATCTCATTTAAGTTTTCAACATCAGTACAGTATAGAATTAAGTGATTCTTTTCAAAATATGCAGCCAATTCCAAGCTTATATCTCTATAGATTGTCACTTTTGTCCCAACTGCAAGATGTTTCCACTGCTGCATGCATGAAGCTAGTAGTTCTGCGTCATCAGCCTGGTGAAAGATGTTTC
Organism: Cordilura impudica; assembly: GCA_963682025.1. Taxonomy (NCBI): domain Eukaryota; kingdom Metazoa; phylum Arthropoda; class Insecta; order Diptera; family Scathophagidae; genus Cordilura; species Cordilura impudica. The sequence continues at coordinate 211,048,905 of OY821517.1, read as the reverse complement.
GGACTCACTGCACGTAGCACTGGGAATGACTGGTAATGTATCATTTGATGGATGTTGAAGTGGTTTGGAAACCGATGGGACAGTCGCATAAGTAATATTTTTTCGATTGTTCATATTGAATCCAGCAACTTTTGTTAAACAGAAATAGCAATCGGTTTGGTGGATATATGACTCTCTCCAAAGTACTGGAATTGAAAAATCGAAATAGATCTTCTTGCCATTTGACCACTTGTATAAAACAGTTCTGCAACTATTGCAAAACATTGTCTGTGTCCAAGATTTGTCCAAGTTTCTGCCACCAAAACTAAAATAATGTAAATATGACATGCTTAAATGCTACCATTTTGAAGATTCAGAACGAATGTGGGCTTCTGTCAAATTAATAATTGTGAAATTGTAGTGTCAGTATTGATTGTTTTACAGTATTGCCAGCATGCGATAAAAAATGAACAACACGTGATAGCCTAATTTTTATGCCAGATTTGAATTCAGCGCACGCAGATTAGTTAAAAAACATGCTTCGCTTCTGCAAACAATTTTTTTTTTAATTTGTAGACCACTGTTTTTAAACGAAAGAACAAATTTTAATAATAATAATAATTTATTTTTCACATTGTTTTTAATGAAAATTAAAGTTTTCCAGGAAATAAAAATAACAAATATTATTTGAAATTTTTTTGTTTGACATCCCTAATTTGAACTAGTGTTTATGACTTCAAAATTCCAGATTGAATTAAGTGCATTTCAGAAATTATGAAATATATTGCAGAAACAAACATTTTCTAAGGCTTTTTTTACTTTAGATTGTCAACTTTAGATTGTCAGTTTCACTATATCATACTCCATATCATTCTTGTATTATACTTAAACATAAATAAGTACTTATTTTTGAATAAATTATAATAAATACCTTGTAAAGTTATAATGTATTTGACTAAATGTGATGGCTTTATTATAGTAGAGCAGTACATCTATTTCAACCAATAATCACTACTTTTGAACTAATGTTTATAATGACATTAAACTTTGACTTTATAGTATGATGTGCAGTAGCGAGTACCCAGTAAATTATGGAATATGCAAAAGTTTACTTTCTTTTGATTTTAGGAGAGCTTTAGGGTAAAAACAAGTGAGAAATTATAGTCGGTCTACACCGACTATACGATACCCTATACCATGGTTTAGAGACTCTATCTCTTCGGTCCAACTTATTGGATATAGAAAATAAGCATAAACCAAATTTGAGGACATTGTTTTTAATTTTTTTGGCTGCAGATATGAAAAAAGTCCATATCGGATGCTATATTTATATGGGGACTAGGTCAAAAAATGGACCGATCCTGACCATATTTGGTGAAGTGACTTATATTTTGAAAATATAGTTATATACAAACCAAATTTGAGAAAAATCCGTGGGTGTAATTAACACACACAAGCCCATTTGACCGACGATCTATATGATAATTTGTATCTTATGGCAATTTAAGTCGATTTAATAGGGGTCATTTGTATGGGGACTAGGTCTGAACAGGGATCGAATTTCACCAATTTTAATCGCGTTTATCCTATGGCCGATAGAAGCTTATATACCAAATTTCATTGAAATATATTCATACTTGCGACCTGTAGCTTGATTAAAAGGTTTACAATGACACACAGACACACAGACGGACAGACGGACGGACGGACGGACATCGCTAAATCGACTCAGAAAGTGATTCTGAGTCGATCGGTATAATAAAAGACCCATCTTTTATATAGGTTATATAGGTTAAATATATTTGGTAGTTACAATAAGGAGACTGAGGAATTGGATCCGAGAGGGAGCCTTGTGCGACCTCAACCTCACATGACAGGTTCGGATTCCGACGAATCGAATTCCTCAAACGAAGGTAACGACACAGTCATTGCCACACAGCCTAAACAGGCAAATTCCGACGTGATAAAAATGGTAGAGGAAGTAAGCGCCAGCATAGCTAAACTCTCTACCAATAAGAAAAAGTTATCTGGGGCCCAACGACGAAAAATCGCCCAAATGAACCGGAAAGCACATATAGCCAAAGAGACGCAAGATGTTCTAAAGGATAATGGACCTTCTACACCCACATCCTCGGATGCGGGCAAGCGGATACGTTCTCCTGAGGAACAGAACTTTGCAGAGGCAAAAAAGAAGAAGAGGAATTCCATGCCAACCAGTACACAGTTGACCAATAACCCCAACCTGAAGAATAGAGATACCATCGCGGAAACTCAATCCAAAGGAGAGGTTATTGGGCCAACGTTAACTGGGAAAGATGGGGCAAAAGGTAATCCTTCATTGCAAGTTCAAAACTCCTACAAGGGTGATAGACAAGCAACGAAGAGAAAACAGGTTGCACCATCAGGCAAGGAACAATCGACTTCATATGCTAGTATGGCGAAAAAACCAGCATTGGACGAACTTTGTTATGCCATTGTAGATTTAAGTAGTCCCACCGGCAAAATCCCAACTGCCCAGAGAACAGCACTCGAAGAGGCATTTAATAAAAGGATCATGGAGTATGTTCTAGACGCTGAAAAAGATGCCCAAGAGATCCAAATAAATAGCTGCAAATTCTCCATGGACGTACTTATGCTACAACTTGCGTCCAACGCATGTGTACAAACCCTGGAGAAAATGGTGGAATGTATGCCAGCTCCTTGGGACGGTGCCAAACTGTCCCTCGTCAAAAAAGCAGACATTCCATTCCTAACCAAAGCGTCCTTTTTCATCAAAGGTTGGGGCAGCAAGCTTGAAACCGAAGACGTAATTAAGGTCTTGGCCAAACAAAATAAAGGTCTAGCCACTGACAAATGGGAGATATTCCACAGAGAGGAGGGCCAAGACGGCATTCTTTTCGTTGTGGGTATTGATCAGGAGTCCATGGCTAGCCTCAAAACTACAAAAGGTAAAGCCTTCTTCGTATCAGCTGCAGTTTACTTTAAAGTAGGCAAAACTACCATTGGCTGGGAGAAGGCAACCGATAAGACCAAGGGGGGTACTGGTGAGGGGACCTGCACAGATCCAACACCATCTACGTCAAATACAAAGGGAGAGTTAGAAATAACTAACTCCCAAGAGGAACAACTATTAGCCGAACAATGATCATGCTCATACAGATCAACCTCCATCGGAGCAAAACGGCTACTTTACCTCTGATGGAATAACTACAAAAAGGTAAGTTACATATCATACTAGTACAGGAACCTTGGACGGTAAATGACAAGGTTACTGGACTCAATGATCCTAATTACCAAATTTTTTACGCTCATACAGGAACTCGACCGAAAACTTGTATTATTTGTCACAAAAACCTAAATTATCTCTTTTCTCCAGACTTGTCCACCGCAGATGCCACCGTCCTGCAACACGGAAGCCAACCGATGCTCTTGGCATCGGTTTATCTCCCGTCGGACTCGCCGACACCTCCACCGACGTCGGAACTGGAAGAGATGGTAAGGACAGCTAGAACAACAGGTAAGGAAATTCTCATAGGGTGCGATGCGAATTCTCACCATATAGCATGAGGTAGTTCGAACTGTAACCAAAGGGGGGATGCTTTACTTGAATTCCTTAATGAAAATAACCTTTTCACCCTTAATACTGGAAACACGGCAACCTTTGTTAACAGATTAAGGGAAGAGGTTTTAGATATTTCAATTTGTTCAAAAAATCTAGTGGACGATATCCAAGATTGGCATGTCTCTAGCGAGCATTCCTTCTCGGATCATCGATACATCTTATTTAATCTGATACAACCACCGCCTGAGCCCCTTAAGTTCAGGAATAAGGCTAAAACGGATTGGCCAAAATTTAGAAGAAATCTAATAGCCCGTCTAACTACTCCTCCCACAGTCCTAAGGAATGTTGAGGAGGTTGACGGCGAAGTAGATAGATTAACGAAGAGCCTAATTGAGTCTTTCAAGGAATGTTGTCCACTCCGGGAAAGGAGATCTCCCCGAGTAAAACCCTGGCTGACAGGGGAATTGATAAATCTTGGGAAGGACGTCCGAAGATTATTTAATAGGGCTCGTCGTAAAAAACATGTAGTATACTGGGATGACTACCATGACAAACTCAGGGAATACAACAAAGAGATTCGAGTAGCCAAACGCAACTCCTGGAAACTTTTCTGTGAACAGGTTGATAGCGTTAATGACGTCTCGAAAATCAAGAAATTCTTATCGAAAACCCATTCACAGCCTGAAACTCTAGTCGATAAGGACGGGATTCGGGCGGAATCAATGGAACAGTCCTTAAGAATATTGATGGAAACACACTTTCTTACCGAAGAACGTGGGCCAAATAGGAACCTAGAAATTGGTACCAATGTGTCCCGACAAACTGGAACTAACGTGGAACAGCAGACGGGACACGATGGGGAACAATATGAAGGGCCTAATGAGGAACAAAATCGAGAGGAAAGAAATGATAGAATAACCGAAAATATGGTAATTAAGGCAATACAAAGCTTTGCCCCTTTTAAGGCAGCAGGCCCAGATGAAGTCTTTCCTGCTCTACTACAAAAAAGCGGGGACTTAATTGGTAGTAGTCTGGCTGGCATATTCTCTGCTTGCCTAAAATTAGCGTACACCCCCAGGGTATGGCAGGAGGCCAAAGTGGTCTTCATACCAAAGCCGGGAAAGGAAAGCTACGCGAACCCAAAGGCCTATCGACCGATAAGTCTTACATCCTTCCTACTGAAAACCATGGAGCGAATAGTCGATAACATGGTTAAATATCAAATCCCAAATGAGTTGTTGAAATTCAAACAGCACGCTTATTTAAAGGGACGCTCAGTGGAAACTGCGCTTCATGAAGTAGTTCACCACATCGAAAGATCTTTTGATCTTAAAATCTTCACCCTAGCTATATTCATTGATATAGAAGGAGCTTTTAACAATGTATCAACCAATACGCTACTCCAATCCCTAGAACAACATTGACCGGGATATTAAAGCCTGGATCAGTCACATGCTAGGGAATAGATGGATAAGTTGCGAGGTTGGTGGAATTTCTAAGTTAACAGAGGGGTAGATAACCGGATGAACGTAGAGATGTAGAGCGCACAACAAGCCGACCTACTGGCTTAGGTGTATATCCGGACACAACGGATATGAGCTATGTGTATACATAGCTCCTCTTATCAACCTAAACCTAAACCCTAAACCTACAAACAGCAGCACAAAGTCATTATACCCAAACCACTTAGTGGTATAGGGTATACCAAGTAAGAGTGTTAAATTAGACTGTGCCGAATCTTTAATACCCTCCACCTGTGTTTTACATTTATAGTAATATCTGAACTTGTTGCACTATTTATCATAAATGTAAACAAAATATTTAAAAAGTAACCAATCTGGTAAACATAATACTAAATTATTACAGCAAACACACTGAATTTTTTATCATTTTTTAGAGGTGTCTATATATTTAAGGCCATACCTTGCCACAATAATTCCCGATTAACCCATTTTCAATAACAACCTGCACGAAATAATGGCAAATAATACTGTGCTAAGTTTTGCCAGGTAAATGTTTTATTTTGTGAATGCGTGTGATTTCAACAGACAGGCGAAAATTGCTTTATCGACTCGAGTTGTTATATGGATCAAGAATATATATATTTAACGGCTTTGGAATATTTATATTTAATATTACATTTTTTATTAATGTAGTCCCAAAAAGTTAAAAAGTTTAAAGTTATATTTTATTGTTTGCTTGCGTGTGACTAAACTGGTGTCTGCGGCTGACAAAAAGGAATGAGAGATCGAGTTACCGCGTTGTTTTGCTAAGTCAGTAAAAAACGTAGCTGAGTTGTAAATCGCTTTAATGATGTCAACAGAGTTGTTCAAATGACAGGGCACCACAGTACTCCCCCGCTAGACGAAAGCTACCTAAATCTTGCTGGAAAGGTGACACGTCTGCCACAATGGATAGATTTCGGTAAAGTTGTTGGAGTGTCGTGTTGAGCTGAGACCGGAGATTCAGATATGATGTCGATATTTTCATTTTGAATCGAAGCTTCTTCATCTTGATGCAATTCGACTATTGAGTCATCTGTTTCAAGGATTTTATTTGTAGAGTCAATATCAATGTTTTGTTGTGCCTTAGCGGCTGATGAAAGGTCGGTACCTAAGTTAATCCTTGTAGTAAACGCTGGTTTCATTCGGTCGATGTTTATATTGACTGAACGACCTCTAATGTTGACGGTATAAAACCTTGTAGCCTTACGAATTATTGGATAAGGATTATCGTAGGGAAGAGTTAGAAACGGGTGTATGGAGTCATTGCGAACGAAGACATGTGTAGATGAAGACAAAGCTGGGCTGACGAAAGTTTTTACCTGTCCATGATGAGATGTTTGAGTTGGTCGTAAATTGCGCATTGAATTTTGAAATTCTGAAACGATTTCACTCGTAATTTCGGTTGGTTTGATCGTGTCGAAGAAATCGCCAGGTAATCTTAATGTTGTACTACATACTAGTTCGGCTGGGGATACACCAATGTCGGGGTAAAAACGACTCGTAATCCCAGGAGAATGGTTGGTAGACTGTAAATCCATTTTGCCGGGTCAGTACAAAGTATGGCTGCTTTAAAAACTCGATGCCACCTTTCTATAATGGCATTCGATTGTGGGTGGTATGGCGTGGTCCGCAGATGTGTTGCACCAATTTTTGTCATCAATTCAGTGAAAATGGCTGACTCGAACTGCCGGCCGCGGTCTGATGTTATTTAAGCCGGTACTCCAAACCTTGAAGTCCAATGGAACAAAATGGCTTTAGCTACTGTTTCGGCTGTCATGTCGGGTATGGGAACGGCTTCTACGTGTGAAGCGGTCAATCATTGTTAAGCAATATCGTTGTCCTTCGCACGATGGAAATGGACCAACGATATCAATGTTGATGTGAGAAAAGCGTTCTTTTAACGGTTCGTATTTCGCTGGTGTTGATTTTGTGTGACGTTGCACCTTTGAGCGTTGACACGCGATGCAATTTCGGACGAAGTTAGCCGTATCGTTGTTTATACCTGGCCAAACAAATCTTCTCGTCATTAGCTTGATTGTAGCACGTACACCAGAGTCAGCCAAATTGTGTACCATTGATAACACTTGGTTGCGAAACTCTTTCGGGATGAACGGTCGAACATTATTTGTGGAAGTGTCGCAAATAAGTTCGAGGTCACTCCCTGCAACGGCAAAAGATTTTAATAAGAGTGAATTTGAGGGTATACCTGACTTTTATTGTTGAATTTCCAGATCGTCTCGTTGGGCTGCTGCGATTTTGGTATAATCCACGAATTGGTTGAGCGTCTGTATGCGGGACATGAAATCAGCTGTGACGTTTTCTTTGCCGGGCGTGTAGCGAATGTCCATAGTAAACTGGCCGACGAAATAGAGCTACCTTGCTCTTCGAGGAGAAGCTTTTTCTAGGCTCTGAGAAAATGCGAAGGTCAGAGGTCGATGGTCGGTGAGGATGTAGCAGCTTCTACCTTCGATCATGTATCGAAAGTGACAAACATCTTGATACATTGCAGTTAACTCCCGGTCATAAGTGCTGTATTTAAGTTGAGCATCTGTTAGCTTTTTGGAATAAAATCCGAGCGGTCGTAATTCACCGTCTATACATTGGTGGAGTGCAGCACCGACTGCGATGTCAGAAGCATCAACGAGAAGTGTCAACTGTGCATTTTTCGCTGGATGTTCCAAGACCGTTGTATCAGCGAGCTCCTGTTTGCATTTTATAAAATATTTCTCGGTTTCAGGGGTCCATGATATAGGCGCGTTGTCGATTTTGACGTTCCCTTTGATGAGTGATTGTAGCTTCGATTGGTGTTTAAGCGCGTGTGGTAAGAACTTTCTGTAAAAATTTATCATTGCCATAAACCGCCGTCGGTTTTGGAAAATCTCGAACTGCAGCCACTTTTTCGGGTAAGGGTCAAATTCCGCCTGCGGTAACTTCATGGCCAAGAAATTGAATTTTTGTTCTTCCAAATTCACATTTGGACAAATTTATTGCCAAATTTTTTTTTCGAAGGCGATCTAGAATCATTCTGAGGTCTTTCTGATGTTGTTCGATAGAAGATGATGCGATAAATATGTCATCGATATACGGAAAAACGAAGTCCAGGCCACGTAGAACTTAATTTATCAATCTTTGGAACGTTTGTGCGGCGTTGCATAGTCTAAAAGTCATGAATTTAAATTCGTACAAATCAAAGGGTGTCATTATGGCTGTTTTCGGTACATCATGGGGATGAATTGGAACCTGGTGGAAAGCCTTTTGGAGGTCTATTTTAGAAAAAAGTTTTTTACCGCTTAAAATAGTTGTGAAGTCGGTCAAGTATGGCAGTGGATAGCGGTCAGGAACTGTCTGTGCATTGAGGGCTCGGTAATCGGTCGACATAATTTTTCCCCTGCACTCGTGGGAACCAAAATGAACTCTTCCAAAACAAACAAAAACAAAAACAAATTTCGAGGCTCTGCCTCACAGTCCGCTGCTAGCTCATCTAGCAGTTGTCCGAAGGCTAGGATCCAGGAGTCTGGCCATTTAGAAAACGCTGCGACCTCTGGTCAAAGCTCTAGCGGGTTGGGGTCCGTTGTCAGTCCGACTACAATCTCCATCACTGGCAGCAAACCCATGAAGGCTATGGACAAATCCGGTCACCTTGGGAATGCAGCTAAGGAGGGGTCCAAGTCTGGTAAGACTGGGGTCAATCACGTCCATCCGTCAAAGGCGAAATTCAATCAGAGGAGACTATGCCTTAAGATTATCGATAGGCTAGGCAAACTCGACCAAGCGAAGCTGTCTGACAGACAGAGAGAGTCGCTCACATGGGCTAAGAAGGTCACTGAAGAACAGGACCTCTCAGCTAAGACTAGTGCACCTGATAATCAGGTTGCTAGTACCTCGAAGGCGGGTAAAAGGCTGCGCTCGCCAGATGAGAAACCATTACCTAAACGTACTAAAGTGGCCGGCAACGCTGTCCCGAAATCGTTTAGTCAGGTTTTCAAAGACGACCCTGTAATGGCTATCATTAACAGGGGAGATGAAGATGGCACTATCCCCAAGGACAAGTGGAGTTATGTGGAGGCTAAACTAGCCGAAGTATTCTTCACTGTCCTTGAGGATATGCCAGGTCCACCTCCAACCTGCCGCGACGCAGGCTGGCACCAAGGCCGTGCTAAGCTGGTGGCTTTTGCTGACCAACGCTCATTATCCCTTTACAGGGCTGCCGTCAGCAAACTAGGAGAGCTCTGGCCGGGAGCAAAACTGGATGTTGTGCACAAGCATGACATCCCGTCCCGACCCAGAGCGCATGCTTGGATTCCGGCAGCTCCTGGGGATGCGGAATCTGTGCTAAAGATGCTGAAGGTCTGCAATCCTGATCTTCCAACGCACAATTGGAAGATTGGTAGATTTGGTGATAAAGAGGGGGCACGTCGGCAGGTAACACTGTTACTCAATGCCAAATCCCTCCCGCGTTTAACCGAGACAAACAGCATCATTTCCTACAGATTTGGGCAGATTACGATCAAGGTCTATAAAAGCGATCAGGGACCAATCCCAGAGATCGTCAAGCCAGTAGAGAAGTCTGCTGGGGAGGGGACCTCTGGTGAAGTTCAAGCCGAGGTGGGTTCCGACACAGCTATGGAGGAAGATGGATACTTAACATCCGATTGTGAGCTGTTAGGGGATGCTACTGGCTTATTCCACGACGACCTCCTTGAAAGCACGGAGGACGAAGCCGAAATCACGGTGGTGAAGATGGATGTGCAGGCAGTTGCAAATGATGCGGCTCCTACAGATAAATCTTCACCACTGTAAAGCAGCAACGGCTGCATTGCTGGTTCGCCTGATGACAGGCGGAGTAGACATAGTCTTCATCCAAGTGCCCTGGGTTTGTGGTGGCAGGGTTTGCGGATTGAAGACTCCTAATTATAAGCTGCTCGTCGCTAAGGGTGAAGGTACACAAAGGACCTGCATTTTGGCGAGGAACAGTTTTAATATTTTCTTGTTATCTAATTTCAGTGACAGAAATGTAACAGCGGCTAGCCTGGAGTTAGATGGTAAAACAATCTGGCTCGCCTCCGCCTATTTTTGCGATCCTGGGCCTATTCCCCCGGACAGCGTCGCAAATCTGATCCGGAAGGCCGAAGGGACTGCACACCAACTGGTGCTGTGCTGTGACGTCAATGCGCATCATCCGATCTGGGGAAGTACGGACATAAACGAAAGAGGTGAGTTGCTTCTTGAGTTTTTACTTAGTACTAACCTGTATATATGTAACAAGGGAAATGAACCGACCTTTGTGACTAGTATTGGAAGGGAGGTTCTTGACGCTACCTTTGTATCAGATACACTATTTGATAAAATTGATGGTTGGAGGGTGTTGGATGACCACTCCTTTTCTGACCATCGCTATATCGAATTCTTACTTAGAGAAAAGGACCCAACGGAAAGTATCCCCAGGAATCTGAAGAGGACAGATTGGGTTAAGTATAGGAAAACCTTTGCTGGGTTATAGGAAACAATACCCTTAACCGAACCGCGCAATTCTGCGGACATTGATTGTCTTAAAGATCATATTACGACGGTTTTTAACAAGTCTTTAGGTTCTTCTTGCCCAGTGGCAAGGCCTAAGGGCAAGAAGAAACCATCATGGTGGTCTAGCGAGCTGCAGCAGGGTAGAGACTCCTGCAGAAAACTTTTTAACAAGGCAAAGTCTTCAAGAGCGGACGAGGATTGGTCGGCGTACAAGCTGCAGCTTAGGACTTATAAGAAGAAGATTAGAACGGCAAAATGCGATTCTTGGAAAAAATTCTGTGATAACATAGAGGACGTTTCCGAGGCATCCAGGATGCGGAAGGTTCTGGCTTGTACCCCGCACACATTAGGCTATTTGAAGGATCCAGTGGGGGTGTGGACCAACTCCAGTGGAGAATCACTTAGCTTGCTACTGGACACCCATTTTCCGGGCAATTCTCATACGTCACTACAGGCGTTGGAATACTCTGACGCTAGCACGGCGGACATTGCTTCGGAGATAGTTAATGTGCCAACATTGACCTGGGCGATTAAAAGCTTCAAACCATACAAATCTCCGGGACCTGACGGTATCATTCCAGCTGAATTGCAGCATGTGTCGGACTACATTTCCCCTTGGCTATGCAGTCTTTTCACTTGCTGCATAAACACAGCGTATATTCCTCTGAAATGGAGGGAGACAAGAGTGGTGTTCATTCCAAAAGCTGGAAAGAGCTCACACACTGTCCCAAAGGATTTCAGACCAATAAGCCTATCATCGTTCCTATTGAAGACAATGGAGCGTATGATAGACCCTTACTTACGTAGAATTCTTGACCCTAAACTGCTATCAACGAGGCAACATGCCTACAGCAAAGGAAGGTCAACTGAAACAGCTCTACACGAGCTTGTAGGTACCATCGAGAAATCGCTCTCGGCAGGAGAATACACTATGACAGCCTTTTTGGACATAGAAGGGGCTTTTAACAACATCACACCGGACTCGATAACAGTGGCACTATCTAGTCTAGGAGTGAATTCTGTGATCATCTCATTGATTGGAAATCTGCTTGTCAACAGGCGGATAACGTCTAAACTGGGAACGTCGGAAATATCCCGATTTGTGAACAGGGGAAGCCACAAGGTGGCGTTCTATCACCACTTCTCTGGAACTTGGCGCTAAACCAAGTGCTAGTATCGTTGGAGGGGCAAGGCTGTAGCGTAGTCGCATATGCTGACGACGTGGCCATGGCCTTAAATGGGAAGTTTCTATCTACAATTAGAGATATCCTGCAACGGGCTCACACAGAGCTATCTATCTGGGCAAGGGGTTGCGGTCTGGGGGTTTATCCGACCAAAAAGGAACTTGTTCTTTTCACTAGGAAGTATAAGATCCCTACCTTCGATCCCATTTCTCTCAACGGCACTGAAATCTTCTTCTCTAATGGAGCCAAGTATCTTGGCGTTTTCCTGGACAGGAAGCTGAACTTCAGACGGAATTTGGAGGAGCGGGTGAAGAAGGCGACTATAGCTTTATACTCCTGTAAGAAGGCCATTGGTAAGTGATGGGGCTTTAGTCCGAAAATTGCTCACTGGATCTACACAGCGGTGGTCCGTCCAATACTCCTGTACGGAGTCATCGTCTGGTGGCCTGCTTTGGAGAAGGCCACCAATAACAACCTTCTCGCAAGGGTACAGAGAATGGCTTCCATGTGCATCACTGGAGTCCTTCGTACTACACCTTCGGATGCCTTGCACATCCTATTACACGTTATACCACTGGACATATTAGGGAAGCAGTCGGCGGCCTCATCGGCCATTCGATTAAGAAGCACACTACAATGGCGGGGCTACAATTGTGGCCACGGGGTGATCCTGAGTGACAGGAACTTGCCATTGCACGTGGATTACACTACTCCAAGGAGCGTATTTGAACGTCACTACTGTACACTAATACCGACCAGGGAATCTTGGTCTGGGAGGACACCAGGCAGTAGGCGTTCCGTAAATTTCTATACTGACGGATCGAAATTGTGCGGTCAGGTTGGTTTTGGAGTCCATTCAGGGGAGCTTGGACTAAATCTGGCTCGAAGGTTACCAGACCACTGCAGTGTATATCAGGCAGAGGTACTGGCAATAAAGGAGGTTGCTGACTGGTTGGGTCGGAATATTCTGTCTACGACCGCAGTCAACATCTATTCTGATAGTCAAGCTGCGGTAAAATCCATGCTATCAATGTTCCTGAAAACGTGAACCGCCCTTAGCTGCCGCACGTCCTTAAATGAGATGGCCAAGCAGTTCGGCATCAGGCTCATATGGGTCCCAGGGCACAGGAACATACCGGGAAACTGCAAAGCGGATGAGCTGGCAAGACAGGGTACTACCTTACAAGTTCCAGCGGATTTGGAATGTGTTGGTACACCCCTGGAATCGTGCAGGCTTGAACTTCGGCTTCGCACCGCTGGCATAACGAATAACAGATGGGCTAATGGATTAACGTGTAGGATCACAAGACAAATCTGGCCTGCTCTGAATCGAAAGCGCACAAATGCGCTATTATCACTCCCCCGTGGGGAGATCTCAACGGTAGTTGCTGTTGTTACTGGGCACTGCCTTATAGGGAGACACGCTGAGCGCCTAAAGGTCTCGTCAAATGATTTCTGTCGTAGCTTCTTGGATGTGGAGGAGGTAAAGAGCGTAGAACACTTCCTCTGCCACTGCCCGGCGCTATACAGAACAAGACTACGGACATTGGGATCGCCGTTTCTTCACGATCTCTCTGAATTCTCAAACGTGGAAATTTCACATCTTAGGGGCTTCATCAGAAGCTCGAACTGGTTCTTCGGTGGGGACTGAGGGGAACACCCATTCATCCCGTGGTATCACAACGGACCCCAGAGTCTAAGTGTGGTGGTCCTTGGATCAGCAGCCACTTCCAATCTAACCTAACCTAACCTAATCCCCACAGGGTCTCCAGGAACCATTACTTTTTTCGACTAAGTGAAAGGGGCTCGCCCAGTTGCTGCTCGATGGTTGACAAATTCCTGCCTGCCTTAGCTCTTCAATTTCAGCTCGTGCTGTGGTTAGCTTTTCAGGCGATAAGCGTCGTGGTCGGGAGAAAACAGGCTGGCCTGTCGTTTCGATGCGATGAAAAATTGTTGATTTGGTGGTGGAGCCAACCGGTGCTAATCTCGCGATGTCAGCGAATTCGTTTATGAGCTCGGTAAATTTGGATGATTTTATTTCAGCGGCGTTGATCTGGGCGGACGTTATGGCGGTCGAAGAACCACGTGCCGTGCTGTCCATGAGTTTCTTGCGACGCAAGTCTATGAGCAAATCATAAAAATGGATGAAATCGGCTCCTATGATTGGCACCGTTACGTCAGCAACTACGAAAGGCCACTCAAATTTTTGATGTAGACCAAGATCTAATGTTATGCGCTTCTCGCCTAGGACTGTAATCGATGCGCCATTGGCTGCGAACAGTTGCGTACTGGTCGGCTTCATATTTCGTGATTTTGCAGCAAGCGGAAGGACGGACACATCTGCACCTGTGTCGACCAAAAAATTATTTTTTGTAAACTTGTCTCTTACCTGTAACCGGAAAATTCTGCGATTAGTGGAAAAGTTTTTCCGAGCACTTACCACCCGCACTTGGCTTCATGCTGATGGTGTGCCGACGTCGGATGAAACCGTGTTAACGGCGCGTTTTTGCCTGTGTCGACATGGGGATCTGCATCTCCTAGCATTTTGACCGTATTTCTGATGGTACCAGCACCATGCTGATGAATTTAGTGCTGACGATAAGTCGTGGTTAGATCGGTCTCTGCGGGTTCGGCTACTTTGGGTTCAGCTTCGGGAACGTGGTTTTCACTATGTGCAACCACAGCACGTACCTGGTTTGTTGTAACTGCATCTAGAATTGACTCGGCTATTTTGGTGAATTCGGCAGCATTACCAACTGATGCAGCAACAAACAACAGGCTGAACTACGTCAGGCATCTCTTTAATCCACAGGCCTTTCAAAGCAGCTTCACCAATCGTGGTACCGGCGACTCGCTTCATCTCATAGTACAGCTCAGATGGCTTTTTATCCCCAAGTGGCAATTCGGATAATAAGCGGTTGAGGCGGCGTTGTTCGCTGTCAGCAAAATGCTCATTAATTTTGGCGCGTACAAACTACCTTTCGGCTTGGGGCATCGCTGAAATTACTTCGGCCAGTTGCGCAATCACGCTTGGGTCCAACGCTGCTAAAACGGTTGCTGCTTTTTGTTTATCGGATGTGATGCCAGAGGCAGTGAACCAGAAGTCCATGGTGATGAACCACGACTCAATGTTGGAGCTGGCCATCTGAGGCAATGGGAGTCTGGCGTAAACTACCGCGACACTGCTTGGCGCTGGATTGGCTGTTGGTTGTGGATTCTGCAATCCGGGTAAACTTATGTTGATGTTTGATGGTAAGCCGCTGTCGCTATCGTTCATATTATGCGTGAGTGTTGCACTTTTTTTAACGTTGATAAAGTAAAATTTGTTGAGGTTATGTAGATGACGCTATAGAATGTTTTCGAAAGCTGCTAAATTAGTGCTCGGTCATCTTTGATTTCCTTTTGAAATATTCTCGAAAAAATTGAAGTAATCTTACCAAAAAAATTTGCACACTTGACACCAGCTATCACGTCGGGGTCACCACTTTAACGACTTTGGAATATTTATATTTAATATTATATTTTTTATTAATGTAACCCCAAAAAGTTAAAAAGTTTAAAGTTATATTTTATTGTTTGCTTGCGTGTGACTAAACTGGTGTCTGCGGCTGACAAAAAGGAATAAGAGATCGAGTTACCGCGTTGTTTTGCTAAGTCAGTAAAAAAACGTAGCTGACTTGTTAATCGCTTTAATGATGTCAACAGAGTTGTTCAAATGACAGGGCGCCACAAATACTTTATGGGGACGCAAATACATTTCTCGACAAAAAAAAAGATTGTAAAATATACATGGACAAGCATTCGGAAAAAGATCCGAAACTAAAAAAATATATTTTATTTACTATATTTTATTGACTTAGAAATTGTTAAACGTACCGACTGAAACTACTACTCGATTTGATATAGAATTTGCCAAAAAGGCTTTGTACTAGGTACAATGCCTTGTTTTGTGATTTTTATTTTATTTTTTTCAAACCCGGTGTTCGATTATTATCAAGATCAAAAATAATAGAAGCCATCCAAAAATTTTATATATCATTTTTATTCTTATTTCTAGGATTTATAAGATTTACTTAAATTTTAAAAAAAAATCACAAAATAAATTATGTACCTGGTTAAACTTATAATAATATTGTTTGTCATTACCTGGATCAGTTAGTATTTAAAATGCGATAAATCAGGCATCATTGTGCCAATATATGACCTGAAATATGTAAAAACCTCTATAAAATACTGAAAATTCAGAGTGTTTGTTGCAATAATTTTTTTTAGTATTAAGTATATCAAATTGTTTACATATTAAAATATTTTATTTGCATTTATTGCAAATAGTGCAACAAGTCCAGATATTAATGTAAACGTAAAACCTAAGTGGTGGGTACCAAAGATTCGGCATAGCCGAATTTAACGCTCTTACTTGTTTAAAGTAGCTTTTTCAAAAATTACTTTTTTTAAAAAGTACCTTTTCTTAAAAGAGTACGCTTTCTTCAAAAAGTACCTACATTTAAAAAGGAGCTTTTTTCAAAAAGTGCAATTTCTTAAAATAGTACCTTTTCTCAAAAAAGTATCTTTTCTTAGAAAAGTATATTTTCTCGAGTTCGTGTTCTTATAAAATATCGCTTATTAAAAGAGTGCCTTTTAAAAAGTTCCTTTTCTTAAAAAATACCGTTTCTAAAAAAGTTAATTTTCTTAAAAAAGAACCACTTCGTAGAAGAGAATCTTTAGGTTCTTAATATAATTGATAATGTTTTGATGAATATAAGAAATTTGTTTTATAGAAGAACTCTAATATTAGAAAGATTATTCGTAATAAATATCTTTCCTCTTGAACACGTCATTTTTATTCTTATTTCTAGGATTTATAAGATTTACTTAAATTTAAAAAAAAAAATCACAAAATAAATTATGTACCTGGTTAAACTTATAATAATATTGTTTGTCAGTACTTGGATCAGTTAGTATTTAAAATGCGATAAATCAGGCATCATTGTGCCAATATATGACCTGAAATATGTAAAAACCTCTATAAAATACTGAAAATTCAGAGTGTTTGTTGCAATAATTTTTTTTAGTATTAAGTATATCAAATTGTTTACATATTAAAATATTTTATTTGCATTTATTGCAAATAGTGCAACAAGTCCAGATATTAATGTAAACGTAAAACCTAAGTGGAGGGTACCAAAGATTCGGCATAGTCGAATTTAACGCTCTTACTTGTTTAAAGTAGCTTTTTCAAAAATTACTTTTTTTAAAAAGTACCTTTTCTTAAAAGAGTACGCTTTCTTCAAAAAGTACCTACATTTAAAAAGGAGCTTTTTTCAAAAAGTGCAATTTCTTAAAATAGTACCTTTTCTCAAAAAAGTATCTTTTCTTAGAAAAGTATATTTTCTCGAGTTCGTGTTCTTATAAAATATCGCTTATTAAAAGAGTGCCTTTTATAAAGTTCCTTTTCTTAAAAAATACCGTTTCTAAAAAAGTTAATTTTCTTAAAAAAGGACCACTTCGTAGAAGAGAATCTTTAGGTTCTTAATATAATTGATAATGTTTTGATGAATATAAGAAATTTGTTTTATAGAAAAACTCTAATATTAGAAAGATTATTCGTAATAAATATCTTTCCTATTGAACACGTTTAAGGTTTTTCTTTAATATTTTTCAAATTCTAACGTTTCCTATAAAATCACTGAAAATCTAGGTTAAGAATAAATACTAAGAAATAAAGCTTATGAAGAAATTTATGTCACGTAGACTTTGCTTTAAATAAATATATAAATGTCAATTATATCATTTCATTTACTTGAAAGGAAAAATTATTCGATTTAATTAAATCATTAATAAAAGAATCTATTTTTCAAACTGTATCTAAGAAAAATGGAAGTATTATCAATCATAATTGAAAGCAATTTCTATCAGAATAATGTACCAACATTATGCAACAAATTTTATTACGTTGATTATATATTATGACGTATATATTTATCGTTTATAATGGCTTTACACTTCTGAGCCCCAAATTATATATCACAGTAATAAAATTTTATATTTTTTAAGTAGTATGTCTTTAAATAGGTTAATTTGGAACACAAGTCCGAATTAACTAATTATTTGTCGAAAAAAACTAACCAGCCTGATGGCAAGGCTCATGGAGCACATGGTGTCTTAATTAGGTCTCGTATACAACAGTATACCCGAGAAGAATATTCGAAAACTCCATGCGGGCAACTTCAGTATGCGTTGCTTATCAACTACCTATTGTCCGCCAGGATTTTCAATAACATCAGCTCAATTTAGCGAATGCTTTGAAACAGTGGGCGAAAAATTCCTTGCCGGCGATTACAATGCTAAACATCCATACTGGGGCTCCCGTATCCTGAGCCCTAGAGGAATGCAAAAACGGGATCTCAAATTTATCTCACTAGGACAACCTCCACACTGGCTTACAGATTTAAAGAAAAAGTCAGATCCCATAGATTTTGGTATAACTAAGCACATTAGGAGAAATTTAATACCGGCGGAGACAAGTTCAGATCTTTTCTCGGACCACTCCCCTGTCACATTCTGCCTTCGAGAGGATCTCATTGATAATCCTCAGGATTTGGCAACAACCAAATATAAGAATTAGTGACCACTAAGAGACGTCGAAACAAGAAATCTAGACTCATATCTAAAAAACCCTTTCTAGAGGCTGTTCTAAACATCATTCTCTATGGAGCGCAACAAAAAATTAAAAATCGCCAATTGAAGGCGAATTTTTACTTAGGCTATCTAGTGGTAACTGGGCACGTAGTGACAAACATACAGATGGAACATTTGCTGAGTACATTGAAAATAAGCAGGCTACAGTAAACGCAATCAATGTTATCGAAAATGAATTAGATATTAAAAAAGCGCCCGGGTGTGATCTAATTTGCCGAAAAATGATTAAAGAACTACCTATGACAGCAATAGTATATAAATATTAGTTCCTTATTCAACGAAATGCTTCAGAATTGGTACTTTCCGAACTTTTGGAATAACTCACAGATTATTATGATCCACAAACCTGGTAAAGATAAAACACTTATAAGTCTTTTTCCGTGGCTATCTAAACTATTCGTGGTATATCCATGAGTAATTCAAGGTTATTACTCATCGCCCAAATAGATTTAACAATTAAAACATTTTTTGTAACATAAGTAGCATAAATAATAGAATCAAGGTTATTATTTGTAATAAGCAAAAAAGAAAAACAATTAAATAAATTTTAAGTATAAAAAATAAGAAAGACCCAAATGACAAAACAATATCGTATTGTATTCAAGTGGCGGTACGTTTACAGTCCATTTGAGAACAGCACGAAAGTGTTTAGCTACGTTTATGAACATATGTGGAACTCCATAAGTAGAACACACAAGTGGACCTCACATGAAGGTGTACGATTACTGTGTCGAAAACAATTGTAAATTTTATGGGTCAACACATATGTCATTCTGGGCATAATAAAGTATTATTTAAGTAAGTGAAATGGTTAATTTTAAGGCAGTCTAAGTTCAGCATTCTCGACAGAGAATTGAAAATAAATATTCAATATAAAAAAGGAAAGATTATGTTTTTTATAAATTGCAACAGAAGAGTCTAAAATAAAGATCCCAAAAAAAATAAAGACAATGATATGTTAAATAAGTGTACAAAATAAACGATGTAAAATAAATATACTAAATAAAAATAAAGATTAAATGTTTTATAATTAAACATGTACAAGTGAACATTTTCTAAAAGTGAGTATCGAGAAACGTATACAAAGGACGATAAGAAAAACCCACCAATTAAAATTAAATTACATGGCGATCCTAAGGATGGGAATACTGGACAACTAAAGGACAACATCAGCAACTCCCATGAAATCAACATATAGAGCACAACAACAACACCATCAGCTACAGCAACTGCAACAAGCAAACGAAAACTACATCAACAGGTCAGACGACCACTCAGTAAGTTAAGTAAAACTAATAATTATTATTGTTATTATTATTAATTTGAAATACGTAAATAGTAGAAAGTTAAAGCAAATTACAAAAAAAAAGATATAAAGAAGTTATATAAGATAAAGGTATTTATATAAAAACTTGACAAATGGGAAACCAAGCGTCATTGCAAGAAACAGTACTTGCAGCACCAACTGCTGTCAGTGTAAGTGCAGAGGTTATTATTTTGATACTAGCTGATTGTATGGCGCCTAGGCGCCCGTTTATTTTGACTTCAACAAACAAATTTTTTTTTCCATTTCAGTATTTTCCTATATTTTTTATATTTTAAAAAAATTAATTTTAATATTTTTAAAATTTCTTAAAAAAAAAATCCAAAAAACAGTTGTAAAAAATACAAAACAAAAATTTCGATTTTCAAATGAAGTTTTGTTAAAGGTCCTTTTATGTATATTTTCGCAAAAGTTTGCCAGTAGCCAACCTTTGCTTTATACTTTCTGCTTCAATACATAAGGAGTTTTTAATATTATATGATTTAAAAAAAATATTTTATTTTGATAGAAACTCGGTAATTTTAGTCTTATTAAGACAAATTATAAATATGTATCATTTTAATAATTTAATTTATGTTTTATAACTTTTTAAAATGCATCAAAATAAATAAACTTATTCAACTAAAAAAAGTTTTTAAATCTTTCGGACAAAACAAAAAAAATACTACGGTTACAACGAACTTAGTTTATAACGGTTACAACGAACTTAGTTTATAACGCACTAATTTGGCCGGTCCCGCCGAGTTCGTTATAACCGCACTCCATTTTATTATAGAAAAAATAGAATAGCATAGAAAAAAAACGTTTTAGAGCAAGGTTCCTAAAAGTTTCTTAAGGGGGGGGTGGGGGTTTTTAAAAGTTAAAAAAAGTCGTATTTTCATAATTCTTTTTTAAAGATATGAATAATGTTGGATAAATTATTTCACATACCCATTATAGCATAATATTTGAAGAATCTTTGAAAAAAATTTTAATTGAAAATTTTAATAAATAAGTCCGTGACAGCGAATCTCCCGAGGTGTTGTTGTTTTGCGGTGAACATCATAACACGTTACCGGATCATGTGAAATAAAAAAATCGAAATGGGTTTCAAAGGTGACATATTTCCTGAGGTAGTGACGAAGAGTTTTTTAATTTTTTTTTTTTTTTTTGCAGCATTTTGAAGTGAAAACCGATTTTTGCTATACAATTTCGGGAATTTGTTGTTAAAAAATGGAGAAGAAAATGGAATTTAAAAAAACCCTCATGGTTACCGGGTGATTTATGTGTAGATATAACGTCTAAAATTGCAAAAGAATCGGTCAAGTAGATTTTGAGTTATAATGTTCACGGACTTCGAGCATTTATTTGCGAGAAAATCGGTGTAAAGTTTTTTAAAAACTGATTTATTTACTATATACCATATGAGGCCGGTCGCTGGAAACGCTGTATTTTCTCAAGTTTTGCTCTGATTTACTTCAAATTTTGACACAACACTCTCATATATGTAAACTGAAAAAAGAGATGTACATTTTTTGCAAAGTTATCTATAAATCTAAAAATTAAATAAAAAATAAGAGCGTATTAGTTTTCCTTCAAAAAAACTTATTGTTCCAAATCGCCTTTAATTCTTCCATGATAATTTCAATAAATTATTCAAATTAAAATCTTAAATATACCTATTTACGTAATTTATGTTTGTCAAAATTTTTTGAAAGCAAATTATGCAAAAATTCATATTATGTGTGAAAAAATAAATTATTTTCCCACCTCTCTTCTGAAATTACAATGTAATTTAATTATGCAAAGTTAGAATAATTTAAATTTTAAACTTAATATTGCACTATTTTTTCAAGTGCTTTTCAATACAGAGCTTTTAACGAAATCATACGTTGGAAAACAACAAAATCCACACTGAAGATATCTTTTTCTCAAATATTTATCAAAAAAAGCCTACTCTTTGGTACCAGAGAACCGGCGCGAAAGCACTCCTAACAATACAAAACATTTTTGAGATGAAAAACAAAACCGACAACGGAAAAGTTTAGTTTGATAGAAGAAGTAAAAATATTTCAAATTTCATTCATTACTTTTTTGCAAAATTTTTTCATTGACCAACAAAGGGAATTTAAAGAAGAATTTGAATAGATATTACCTTTTTTTGTGCGTTTTTTGCGTTCAACTTATTCCATATGTAACACGAAATCTGCATATGTAGTGCTATTGTCGTTAGCAGTGCTGCCAGTTTTGACAACTTATTGTAATTTCGACGATTTTTCAATTTGTTAAAATGATTTGTTAAATTTGTTAAAATGATGACTGATGATTTAAAATTTTCAGTAGTATAAAAATTACGTCGCCAAGGGTTAACAATTAATGGGTTGTTTATCGAAAATTTATAGTTTTTGTTCAGTGTAAATATAAATTACAAAATATGTATAGATTTAATTCTGGGTCGAGTCGTTTCAAAACGGAAATACCTTGAATAGCATCTCCAATTAAGATTTAAAGTTTTAATTACGGCGATACTTTAATCATTAATACATACGATACTCATCATTAATACATTTTTATATATAGAAATAACCAATGCTGTAATAATATTCGTAATATGAATGATATAAATAAATTTTATTGCTTCCTTTTTTAATATTTTTCGAGTTTTATAAGCGGTAAAATTTTCTTCACAATTTCTTGTTTTAAAAATTACGATTTTGGCGATTAAATTTCCAAAATTGTCGATTTTCAGAAGATTTTATTAGCAGCACTGGTCGGTAACAAAGAAGAGAGAAAATTTTGTGTGGGTTTGTATAAAATGAGAAAGATTAAATTTTGTTTGTGTATTTCGCATAGATTAAATTTTTTTTGTGTATTTCGCATAGCTTTGTAGGGAGTGCTATGTGTGTGTATTATTTCAGCGTTACAGAATCAGTCAGTCAGTCAGTGAGTCAGGGATCAGCGTAAATATATATATGATGTGTAATAACAACAATAGTACGCTACTTAAAAAAATATGTAAAAAAGCAAGTCAAGAGACGGAACGTAAGAGCCCGTATTCAAAACGTTTAAAGAAAAAAGAGCATTTTTTTTGTAAATAAGTTTTCAATATGTAATAAATTGATATATATGTGTATGGATAGAGAAATTTTTTATCTAAACATAAATAGGTGTAAAATTGCAATCGTAAATTAAAATGAATTAAAACATAATCAAAGTAAATGAAATCGTAAATGTAATTGTAATATTCAAAAAAAAAAGAATGAGAATTTTGTATATAACAAATTTATAAAAAAAAAAAAACAATAAATGTAATGTGAAATGAAGTTGTGAAATTTGTTTTGTGCTAATGGAAAAGATATATTTAGATCTAAGTAGACTAATTTCTAATGCGAGGAAGTCATTGAATAATCCATATACTACGGAAACTATTGAATCAAAAAGACAAGGTCTTAGTAAAATTAAGTTAGAGGAAGAACAAATATTAATTAGTAAAGATATTAATAGTTCTGGAGTAGAAGTTCATTTAGAACAATTTAACAAATTACAGAGGGAATATTTAAACGCGCTAAAATTACACGAACAAAATAGGAATAGGGAAATGGAGGATCAGAATTTACAACCACAGGCAGGAAATGTAGTAGCAATGGAGATTCCCCTGGACATGAACAAATTATCCTCGGTTTCGAAGTTAGTTAATAAATTCAGTGGCAATAAAGAGGAGGTTAATGAATTTTTAGCAAGCTTAGAGATAGTAAGTGCCGGAATAGCTGCTCAAAAACAGAAATCACTATTTGACTTTATATTTAGGGCAAAGTGAGATAGCAAGGTGCAAAATAGAGTAAGACAGGTAGAGGTACCGAATAACATTCAGGAATTAATAAGCACACTAGGAAGGACATACAAACCGAAAAAGAACCCCAACGCGCTATTAAATGAATTAACGCGTGTAGTCCAGACAAATGAGTCAGTTAGGAAATTTTCAAACAGAATAGAAGCATTAATATCGGAACTCAATGAAGTACAGATTACAAGTTTAGGTGAAGAAAGCAGGGACATAGTGTCGCGGAACAATAACATTATAGCGTTTAACTCCTTCAAAAACGGATTGAGAAACCAGGAAGTTATAAGAACAATAGAGGCAAGTCGTGTTAAAACTTTCGCGGAGGCGGTAACAATAGCGGAGGAAACTGCCTCAGACATGACACAAAAACAAATAATGTATCAGAATGTACATTATAATAACGACCTCAGAAGAGTTAATAATGGTAGAGGAAACGGTAACAGTTATAATAACAATGGTAGAAACAATTATAACAATTATAACAACAATGGTAGAAACAATTATAACAATTATAACAACAATGGTAGAAACAATTATAACAACTACAATAACAGTGGTAGGAGCGGTTATAACAACAGAAATTATAATAGCAATAGTAACAGCTACAGTAGTGTAGGTAACCACAACAGTCAGAAAAGGTACAACTATAATACAAATAATAACGCCCAAGGCGATAATTATAATAACAGAGGTGGAAACGTCGATCGTGGTAATAACTACAGAGGTGGTAACCGTTACAATAACAATAATAGACGCAACAAAGGTGGCAATTACAACAGCGCAAACAGAGGTCGAAACGTAAACCATGTTCGAGAGCAGGGAAACTCCCAGCGTCCGGAGACTGTGACGTACACGGACTCTCTGGATCAAGACCAATAAACAGCGACAGAATATATAGCATTTCATCCATAAATGTAGGCAATATAATCTGTTAGAATTAGTTTTTATTAGTTTTTGTAAAAAATTTAAAACACTTTCTTATCTGAAGCTATGGACCTATTTTTAAGCAATAACATTTTTCATTAACAGTTTGGTTAAAATTGGTAAAATTTTATCTATAGATTTACCTTTTGAGGTTGATGGAGCTTCCAAACCTGTTGCATTATAATTTCAGCCTCACGTTGACGTTTTTCCCGTTTTTCTTCCTTTTTTTTAAAGTTTACATCAATACCTGCCATGCCATCAATATGGCCTTTTAATCTCTGTTGTATCAAGAACTGTTTGTCTTCCTCGATTTTTATTAATTGAAGTGCATCCACATGAGCCATATCAAATAAATCGTCCGGTGAATTTTTCCAAGATTCTCTCCTTTGTTTTAATATATCAGAATCTCTAAATTTACGTTTCGATAACTGCCTCCACTCGTTATACAAGGCCACTAATTTATTTTCTTCGTTTGTGCTTGTCATGACAGGAATGCGGGACATTTCCAAAAAAAATCCAGCACTTCTATATAACTAGACGAGCACTTTTTACAACATTTAACTTCGTAGTTCTTAAATTATAAAAAAAAACTCTAAGGCAATCTAATTTTGATGGAAGCTTACTACCAGATAGTTGTTTTTTTTTTTGGTGACCAATTAAGTATATTTCACTTCTTTGTAGTGGAAAATTTATAGAATTTAAAAAAAAGAATCACTTAAAACATACAATTTATTCAAATCACTTTCAACTGATTTAAAAAAAGGAGTTTGACTTGTTCTTTTGTTTGTATTTATTTTTACTACAAACTAATTTTTTTGTAATGATTTTAAACTAAATAGAGGAAATTGAAATGTATGTATTAAGCGCTCTAGATACTGTGTTTCTAATTTCTGGACGTTTTTTTTTTGTTTTGTTTTGCTCATTGAAGTAAAAATAAAACGGGGAATCGCCGACTGAAGGTCATAGTGGTAGTGGCTTATTTTTAAATTGGTTTAATTTAAACTAACAATTGCTAGTTTACACTTATAAGTAGATGGTAACACTATTACTTATGATAACAAAATTAAAATATGACCCGCATGGGTAATGGTAATTAATTTTTTGTATGTCGTTCACACATAAATTTATAGACTTTGAGTGCGTTGTATGAAGTAAATTAGCTGTTTTATGTGATAACTTCGTTAAAATGCATCCTAAGAACCAATCTTCTAATATAAGATTAAAATATAAGATTAATAAATGGGTTGACCTCCAACACTAAAAGGATTAATTTTTTCCAAACAAATTTTCAGTTTCTAATCTTCTTAAATATATTTACGCTGATCCCTGACTCACTGACTGACTGACTGATTCTGTAACGCTGAAATAATACACACACATAGCACTCCCTACAAAGCTCTGGGAAATACACAAACAAAATTAAATCTTTCTCATTTTATACAAACCCGCACACAATTTTCTCTCTTCTTTCTTTCACTGACTGACTGACTGATTCTGTAACGCTGAAATAATACACACACATAGCACTCCCTACAAAGCTATGGGAAATACACAAACAAAATTTAATCTTTCTCATTTTATACAAACCAACACACAATTTTCTCTCTTCTTTGTTACCGACCAGTGCTGCTAATAAAATCTTCTGAAAATCTACAATTTTGGATACTAAATCGCCAAGATTGTCATATTACGAATATTATTACATCATTGGTTATTTCTATATATAAAAATGTATTAGTAATAAAATTTTAACGAAAAAAATTGAACACAGCAATCAACTAAATAATTTTATTTATATGTATCTCTAGCTGAAACATATAGGATATGTTTAAAGTATAGTCGTAACTAAAACTTAAATCTTAAATGGAGATGTTATTCAAGGTATTTCCGTTTTGAAACGACTTGACCCAGAATTAAATCTATACATATTTTGTAATCATTTTAACAAATTGAAAAATCGTCGAAATTACAATAAATTGTCAAAATTGGTAGCACTGCTAACGACAATAGCACTACATATGCAGATTTCGTGTTACATATGGAATAAGTTGAACTCAAAAAATGCATAAAAAAAAATTAATTAATGAAATTTTATACATTTTTATTTTTCCGTTTGTCTGTTTTGTTTTTCATCTCAAAATTGTTTTGTATTGTTAGGAGGGCTTTCGCTCAGGTACTCTGATACCCAGCACTTACCAAAGAGTATGCTTGTTTTGATAAATATTTGAGAAACAAGAGATCTTCAATGTGGATTTTGTTGTTGTCCAACGTATGATTTCGCTAAAAGCTCTGTATTGAAATGCACTTGAAAAAATAGTGCAATAATAACTTTGCATAATTAAATTACATTGTTATTTCAGAAGAGAGGTGGGGAAATAATTTTTTTTTTCACTCATAGTATTAATTTTTGCATAATTTGCTTTCAAAAAATTTTGATAAACATAAATTACGTAAATAGGTATATTTAAGATTTTAATTTCAATAATTTATTGAAGAATTAAAGGCGATTTGGAATAATAAGTTTTTTTTTTTTTTTGAAGTAAAACTAATACGCCCTTATTTTTTATTTTTTTTGGATTTATAGATAACTTTGCAAAAAATGCACTTCTCTTTTTTCAGTTTACATGTATAATGAAATATGAAATATTTTTTTTTCTCTTTTGTGTAGGTGTATTGGTGTTTGCGCTTCCTGAAGTGGTGGTAGGTTTTAAAACCTATTTTTGCATCTCACTTTCTGAATGCACAACATGTCGAGAATGTTGTATTAAAATTTTAAGTAACCCAGCGCAAAACTTTAGAAGATACAGCGTTTCCAGCGACCGGCCTCATACGGTATATAGTATATAAATGAGTTTTTAAATAACTTTAAACCGACTTTCTCGCATATAAATGTTCCAAGTCCGTGAACATCATAACTCAAAATCTACTTGACCGATTCTTTTGAAATTTTTGACACTATATCTACACATAAATCATTAGGTAACCACGAATGGTTTTTTTAATTCCATTTTCTTCCCCATTTCTTAACAACAAATTCCCGAAATTGTATAGCAAAAATCGTTTTTCACTTCAAAATGCTGCCAAAAAAAAAAAAAAATAGTAGAAAAACTCTTGGTCAGTACCTTATGAAACATGTCACATTTTAAACGCATTTCGATTTTTTTTATTTCACATGATCCGGTAACGAGTTATGATGTTCACCCCAAAACAACAACGCCTCCGGAGATTCGCTGTCACGGACTTCTTTAATAAAGTTTTTAATTGAAAATTTTTTCAAAGATTCTTCAAATGTTATGCTATAACATGTATATGAAATAAATAATCCAACATTATTCATATCTTCAAAAAAGAATTATGGATATACGACTTTTTTAACATTTAAAACCTTACCCCCCTCAAAAAACTTTTAGGAACCTTGCTCTAAAACGTTTTTTTTACTTTTTTTCTACAATATAACGAACTCGGCGGGACCGGCCAAATTAGTTCGTTATAGACTAAGTTCGTTATAACCGTAATATTTTTTTGTTTTGTCCGAAAGGTTTAAAAACTTGTTTTAGTTGAATAGGTTTACTTATTTTGATGCATTTTAAAAAGTTATAAAACATAAATTATATTATTAAAAAGATACATACAGTAATCCCCGCTTAATTGAATCACACTTAATTGATTTTCCCTTTTAATAGACCAAAACTTGAGGAACCGTTTCGTTCCCATAAGAAATATACAGTACTTTGGTTGCTTAATTGAATCCCGTTTTATTGTATTTCCCTGTTAATTGAACTAAAAAAATAGTTTCGATAACAAAATTTCATTGATATTTTTTCGGTTTATTGAACAATTATTAAAAAAAAAGTTATTTTATTAAAAAAAAAAATTCTGGCAATGCTGAAGTGTAAAAAAATAAATTTCTGGCAATGCTTAAGTGTAAACAAATATTGCATGGGCAGCACTTGTCACACTAGCTTTTAACGTCAATAAGATTCGCGTGCTTTTAATTGACAGGCATCACATTATGTACATACATACATACATACATACATAATAATATAATATATAATATTTTAAAGTTTAAATTAATTGAAAAACAATGAGCCAAAAATTAAAATACAAATCGTTATCAATCAAAGAAAAGGTTAGTCTAATAAGTAAAGCAAACGAGCATTCTAAAAATGAACTTTGTAAGAGGTATGGCTGTTCGATTGTTACAGTCAACAGAATTTTAAGAAACAAAAATGAGATCCTTAAACAATCCACAAATTTTAAACTTTCAACGAAACGAATAAGATCTGGAGCATATGAAAAAGTAGAATCAGCTCTAAAAATATGGTTCAACCAAATGCGGTCAAGTGGAGCTATTGTATCCACTGCAGTTTTAATGGAAAAAGCTCAACAATTGGCCATTCAGTTTAATGAGACGTTTGTACCTTCCGCGGGCTGGCTTTGGCGTTGGCAAAAACGTGAGGGAATTAAAGTAAGTAAAGTACATGGCGAGGGCCAATCTGCCGACTTTGAAGCAGGCGAAAACTATAAAGTTGTGGTCAAAGAAAAAATCGCAGAATTTGATTCCGCTGACATTTTCAATGCAGATGAAACAGGTTTGTTTTATAAGGCTATGCCGTCTTCTACATTGACACGCCCAGATACTGATATGAGAGGTGTAAAATCTTCGAAAGAAAGGATAACTATTCTGTTTATATGCAATGCTACTGGCGGTTTTAAAAGGCTTTATGTTGTGGGTAAGCATCGAAACCCAAGAAAACATATCCCAGTAAAATACTACTGGAATAAAAAGCGTGGATGACCCAAGAAATTTGGAAAGATATTCTTAATAATTTGAATGCAGAGATGGTTAAATTGAATAAATTTATAATTCTGTTTGTTGATAACGCTGCAGTGCATACAAAAATAAATGAATTATCGAACGTTGCAGTGGAGTTTTTTCCACCAAACACCACAAGTATTACTCAACCATTGGATCAGGGCATCATCCACTGTTTCAAAGTGTATTATCGAAAGAGTATCGTGCGGAAGCAATTAGCTGCTATTGAAAGCGGTAAAACTGCTGCTGAATTTATAAGGTCCTATATACACGTATTAAAGGCCTTACATATAATCAAGCACAGTTGGTGGTTAGTGCAGCCGAGCTGTATTACAAACTGTTTTAAAAAGGTAAAAACAAACAAATTAACAATATAAATACATATGTACGATATTAAAGGTTTTTTATTTTCTGTATTCCAGGCAGGACTTTTTAAAGGTGAAGAAAATTTAGTCGCTCCTGAAGAAATCGACGAAGTTTTTATTGTTGATGAGGGATTTCATGCAGATTTTGGAGATTTTATCAACTGTGATAATGATCTGCAATGCTATGGATTGTTGACCGATGAAGAAATCGTTAAAGAAGTTCTACAAGAGGAAACAGATGATGAAGAAGAGGATATTGATGCTCCATCAAAAACCATTACTGTTCAAGATCTATTATAAGGAATAGATATGCTACAGCAGCACTTCCAGGCTGAAAATAAATTTATGATGGAATTGGAACATATGCACGCTCACATAGTTCGATATAAGGTTGAAGGCAAAATCCAAACCAAAATTACAGAATTTTACCAAAAAAATTAACTTTAAAATTTTTTTTAATGTTCTTTTTATGTGTAAGAAATTAATATGAATTGTTATTGTTTTTTTTTTTTTGTTTGTTCAGGTATGCATTACCTATTTTTGTTATTGTTAATGTGTTATATTTCTTCGACCTTTCAAATTATACTTAAATGGGTAAATAATCAAGCTCAAGGTCTTTCTTATGTACATATTTATTTATTATTATAAATATTTTCCAATATTTCGATTAGCTCCGCTAATCATCTTATTATTACTTTGATTATTAGAGAAATGAAATAATTTTTTTTTTTATAATTAGTATGTAATTGAACAAATGTTTCAATTAAAAGGGACATTTTATAATTGAACAATTATTCAATTAACCGGAATTTCTTTATTTGATTTACCCGTTTAATTGAACAAAAAATCGTGATATTTTGGATGTTCAATTAAGCGGGGATTACTGTATTTATAGTTTGTCTTAATAAGACTAAAATTACCGAGTTTCTATCAAAATAAAATATTTTTTTAAAATCATATAATATTAAAAACTCATGTATAGAAGCAGAAAGTATAAAGCGAAGGTTGGCTACTGGCAAACTTTTGCGAAAATATTCATAAAAAGACCATTTCAAAACTTCATTTGAAAAACGGAATTTCTGTTTTGTATTTTTTACAACTGTTTTTCGATTTTTTTTTAAAGAAATTTTAAAAACATTAAAATTAATTTTTTAAACATACGTACATATATAAAATATAGGAAAATTCTGAAATGGAAAAAAAAAATTGTTTGTTAAAGTCAAAATAAACGGGCGCCTAGGCGCCACACAGTCATCTAGTTTAAAATAATTGCCTATTAATCATAATTTGGACGATAATGGTTGTTAATTGTGTTTTAAAAAAATAGGTCATTTTAACCTCCATGACAAAAAAAGGCTTAATTTAAGAAAAATATTTCAGATTATAATTTAAAATATTCACTACAACAATTTTACCAATTTTTGCCAGAATCATGGAAAAGTAACGATTTCTTCAAACAATTACAGTTAAAAATACAGTATTTCGTAAAATCTGAACTTTGACTCCTAGGGGGCACAGTTTCGAGTTATCCGAATTAGCTAAAATTTTCACCATATTAGTTTTAGGCCAAGTGTCACAATAATCCGTCCAGGGCTAAGCGATAATCCAATGTTCAAATTTCTCCATACAACGTAATGCCACCATAGTGAACACATACAGGTTGACTACCATTGTAGGATTGCTCTGATGAGGTTAATTCGTACAAATATTTCCATCTCGCCTTTCTAAGTACACTAGAAAACAAAATATTACATTTATTTCGCCATTTGGCTATACTGGAAAGCAACCTATAACAAAATTTCCATTTCACCTTTTTCACTATATAAACTGAGTTGTAAAGGTGGAGAAAGAACTATTTGCTACTGTGGCTTGCACATGAAAGCATAGCATATAGGCCGTACTAGCTGAAATGCAAAAAGGTTGGACTAAACAGAACTCTAGTGAACTCGATCAGACCCAAATTCGTATTGAGTCTCAACGAGTTAGACAATCTGAGTCGAGAAATGCTGAAACACCTGAGTAAACCCAATAACGTCTTGAAGCCCAAAGATCAATACAAGCTTTGTTAAGAGTAGCGAAAATGTCTGTATCTACTCAAGTGAGTCTAGAAATCCAGCGGCTAAGACAATCTGAGTCGAGGGAATGTGAAACTCCTGAAACGACTCAACAACGTCTTCAGGCCCAACGGATAAGACAATCTGACTCCAGGGAATATGAAACTCCGGAAACGCGACAAGAACGTCTTGACGTCCAACGGATAAGACAAGCTGAATCTAGGGAATTGAAACTCCTGAAACGACTCTAATATCCCTACCAGAAAACTTTTTTAAGTTGGTTCCTTCATTGCAAGAGATGGTACAAAAAGTTTTTCCTAACATAATGTACATAAGAGGACAATCTCTTACGGTAGCCGGTATTAACTTAGAATCTCTATGTTTTTCTCATAGACAATTATATGTCGCCTGCTCCAGAGTTGGGAGCCAGCACAAATTTTTCATGTATGCATCAGAAGGAAAAACCAGAAATGTTGTATATCCCAAAGATCTAGCATAACTATAATTCGTGACTTTTAGACATCATACACTCAAAATAATCCATGCATAAACATATTTAGTTGTAATGGTAAGCAGGCGCTGAGGACTTAGTCCCCAATGAACATATTCCCCCAAAAAAATGAACTTATTACCCCAAATATTGGGGAATAACTTCATGATGAACAAACTCCCCAAATTTTCAAAAAAAAAAAATTTACCCAAAATAAATGAATAAATTCCCCATACTGCTCTCAATATCTGTCCTGCAATAAACGCATTTAAAATCTGATTGCTTTCAATAGCATCATTTCAGTGCGCGGACACAGCTAAGCAAATATATCGGAATGATCTGAAAAATAGAATATGGCAATTAAAATAAGTTGACAACAACTGCACGGCTGTAAAACGTGCGGAAGCGACGCGCGGACGCGCTCGCGAACACAGCTCTGTTAAAATATCGCGATGATCTGAAAAATGTATTTTGGCGAATAAAATAAGCTGACGACAACTGCGAGGCAGCACGAGTGTAGCTGCCAAACGCGTGGAAGGGGCGCGCGGATGCGGACGCGACGCGCCCACGGAACACAGCTCAGCTAAAATATAGGAATGTTCTGAAAAATATATTTTGGGATTCAAATAAATTGACGACAACTGCGCGGCAGCACGGGTGTAGCTGCCAAACGCGCGGACGCGGACGCGACTCGCTCGCGGGACACAGCTCAGCTAAAACATAGGAATGTTCTGAAAAATATATTTTGGGATTCAAATAAATTGACGACAACTGCGCGGCAGCACGGGTGTAGCTGCCAAACGCGCGGAAGCGGCGCGCGGACGCGGATGCAACGCGCTCTCGGAACACAGCTCAGTTAGAATATCGGAATAATCTGAAAAATATATTTTGGTGATTAAAATATGTTGATGAAAGCTGCGTGACAGCACAGGTGCAGCTGCCATACGCGCGGATGTGACTCGCTCGCGGAACACAGCTCAGTGAAAAGTCTTATGATAAATTTAATCTACGTATGTGCAATAATTGCTATACACATACATAAACAATTGCTGAAAGCAACCTTGCGGCACAATTTTAAACGTTGCATTTATTTTCTATTTTTGAAACTTCTAAAAATTTGGCGTCTCTGCTCAATGATGATCACTTATTGAATGCGGTAATTCAATTTTTAAAAGTTCTGATTCCTTTAACTTGCAAACGATTCAGTTATATTTGATGTTTTCAAAATAAATAAACTTCAAAAAAAAAAAAAACTTAAAGCGGTTTAGCAGCTTATTTTTGAAGCATTTTTGCTGTAGCGTCTCATGAAAAATCAAAATATTTTAGATTGAAATAAAAAATGAATTTACTCCCCCAAAAACGTAAACATTGGGGAATTTTTTCATCATGAACAAATTCCCCAAACCCATACAAATTTTTTGTGAGAAAGTTCATTTTTTTGGGGGAATTTGTTCATTGGGAATTAAGTACTCAGCGCCTGGTAAGCATAGTGCACCATTTTTCAAGTCAAAGGCCTTTGAATCCCGGGCAAGACCGGGTAAAAACAGCTAGTTGGATATAAAAATGTTTACTTTGTGTAACATATATATCAGTTCTTAAGTATCGGGCTACCCGCTTTAATTAATATCAATCTTTTTTTTTTGCTATATATACAGGTGGAGGTTAATGAAAACTCAACACCCCTCCCTTCAACTACCATCTGTTAAAAGACAACTGACTGACTACTGCGACAGCTATTCAAGGGAATTTTAGAAAAATGGAAAAAGGTGAATTTCGATTTCTCATACAATATTATTTTTTATTTTACTCTCCACTCCAGTGTGCAGAGGGTATATATAAGTTTGTCATTCCGTTTGTAATAATTAGAAAAAAAAATTTGGACCCCATAAAATATATATATTTGTGATCCTTATAACAACCGGAGTTGATATAGCGATGTCCGTCTGTCCGTCTGTGGAAATCACGATGGCGGCATCAATCGGGCAGCTAGGGTACATATTGACATAAAAAATGATTCATTTACATCCTGAAAAGTTTGCTATTTGAAATCGTCCAAATCGGTCAATTAGAGCCCGAGATTTGAATAAAGAACTAAAAAAAGTCTTGAAAAATTATAATTTTCTCTGTTGTTCTTGTCACGATCACGTCCTCAATAGGATAACTAAGGTGATCATTTTTAGTGAGAATGATTCAACAAATTCATGGGAAGATTTCTATTTCAAAAATCATTAAAAACGGTGGAACAGGTCCAGGGAAATCTCTGAAAAATTAAAAAAAAGATGAAAAATATGATGTTTCTATATTATTCTTGTTGTTATTCTAAATGTTGTATTGTTGTCATAGCTGGACTTGTTGTTTTTGTGGTCGTTGTGGTAATAATATAATAAAAACTAACCCTTTGTACATTTTTTTATCAACTCTGGTAGAAAAATTTAAAAGTTTCCATTGTTTTGGCATCACTAAAAAATTTACTAGATCATTTCTGTCTTTGCCACGAGCCTGCCAGCAAAGATCGATTGGGTCACGGGAAAGGGGTTAAAATCGATCCAAAATTTTTTCGACAAGCAGACACTACGAGTTAATATAAAGGGAGTAAAAATTCACCAGCATCTAAAGCAAATAATGCTAAAATATGTACCTAGTTGTTAATAAAAAAAACAATGTAAATTTAGCAAAAAAAAATTTTATATATTAATTTATTTAAAGAGAAAAACACAAAAATAACGTTTGATGTTGTATTTTTTGTGTGTAATATTTACATATACATACATACACATATTAAATAATACAAATAATATACATATATTCCATATATGTATATCCATAATAACTGCATGTTAAAAATAAATCGGTATATTATTTTATTTACATAAAATTCTGCAATATTTTGTTGTGGGGAATATACATTTCTTTTGCATTAACAGAGTGTCACTTCATTTTGCTCAGCGTGAATATGCCACAGTAGATGGCGCCACAATTTTTGTTCTAATTAGCTTTTCAATAGTTATTTCTATTTTAACATGAATGTCAATATTTTCAAATAGATATCATACAGCACAATGTTAAGAGTATACACGGGCTGGTCTTTTATTATTTCATACGTTTTTTCATTATTCTTTTACAAATATGAAAATAAGTTTGGCATACTAACTTTTGGTTGTCTTTACAAAATAGAGTTACCGAGTTCATCAATGAGTTTTTTGCTTTCAAAACAGTTCTACATAGTTATATAGAATTATTATTCTGCTTTACCTACAAAATATCTGATTGCGATTACATCTAATTTTTAAAAATTGTTTATAACTACTAAAGCAGTATTATTCACATAAATACAAAATTGCACTTTTTAAATTTTCCATTCAAATTTTAGAAAATATCAATTCTAAAAACTGGAATTAAAATTTCCAATTATAAATTATAAAATATTAATTGAATTTCAGAAAATCATATCAAAACGTCGGAAATAATAATTTTAAGTTTAGAAGACATCAATTGCATCAAGTTCCAAAAAAAACACCAAATATGTTTACATTTAAAAAATGTTTACATTAAAAAAATAATGGCATTCAGGAGAAATTAATAGCTTTTCAGTAACTTCTTTTAACGATAGTCGAATCGTTAAAAAAAGGAAAGCAAAATTATAAATAAAATTTTTAAACGATATTCGCTATTGTTAAAGTCAGCTGTTGTTGTTATCTAAACGACAACCATTTTTGTGTTGTTTATTCAATCGATAAAAACTTAAATTTTTAGGTTGAAATGTCGTCATACATAAATAAAAATCATAAAATAGTGAAAATATTTTGCTTCTATTAAAAAACTTTTTTATATAAATAAAAAAAAATTAAAAAGCATATTCAATTCATTATTTCATTTTCAAATAAACAAACAGAAATATTAGTAAAAAAATAGAGATATTAAACATAAACATAAAATCATCCTGTCAAACAAGAAGTAATTTGTTTTTTCTATTCTTCTTTGTGTTTTTCGCTTATTTTAACAGAGATGCCACTCGCTTACAATTTAAATAAATAGAAAAATAGATTTGCCGACTGTCGTTAAGATGTATGTATGTACTTAGTGAATCACTTAATCCTTAGTGCAAATAACAATAGCTGTCGATATATTTTGCCATTGTCGGATCGTTGAAATTTACAGAATCGGACTACAGAAAACATTAATTTAAATTCAATGACTTTTATAAAACCTCAAATGATATTTAAGAATTGTGAACATAAAAATTGTTACATAAATAAACGCAATTTGATGAGAATGTTATTTATATATAAATTTTCACAGTTTTTTTGGATGAATATTTGAAGTTCTTCAGAAAATAAAAATAACAAATTATTTTATTTAAAATTTTTGTGATATTTGGTTTTTTGCGTTTGGCATCCCTAATTTAATTATTTATTATTATAAATTTATTCTCTATGTTTTCCATATATGGCAATATTTTTTTGAAAAAAAAGTTGAGAGAGCTTTTTTCGGTTATTATTTTGTTACTCCATCCGACCTATATATATTTATTTATTAAATGTGGATATCACATACAACAAGATATAAATCTTTTTAATTACAGTATGTGATCTTATAATGATACAATCAATTTGTGATAGTAGTTACAATACTTTTAAGAAACAAGAAAAATATAAAAATAAAAATAATTTTAAATTACAAAAGTATAAAAATATAAGTAAAAAATTAATACATAATGGAAGAGTATAGAATATATAATATAATCACAAATGAAACAATAATTAAGAAAGTTGAAACTTAGAGACCAAATCATTTTTAAGCAATTCATTTTTAAATTGTAAGGCGTTGTCTGTTATTTGTAAATTATTGGGTAACGAGTTCCACAGACATATGGTATTTATAAAAAATTGCCAACTAGAGATTAATGTTCGATATCGTAATTGTATAAGATTATTTCCTCTATTGGATCGTGCAAATTGAAGGCGTTCAAATAAATAAGATGGTTCTTTGGTGTATATTACTTTGTGAAGTAGAATTAATGATCTTATTTTTATTAAGTCCACGAGGTCAACTCCGTACAGAGACTTAGAATATAGAGAAGTTCCATCATATCTCTTTATACCATACACATAACGTAGGATCGCATTGTAAGCTACTAATAATCTCCTTTTACTTTCTGAATCACAAAAAGCAAATATCTCACAACCATATAGTAACTTCGGCATAATTAAAGTTTTCGCGAGAAGCACACGAATGTTTAAAGGTGTAAGATGTTGTATAGGGTACAACGTTCTTAGCATTACAAATATTTTTCCAGATGCAGAATTAATCTGATTGTTCCACGTGAACGATTTATTAAAAATGATTCGCAGATTCCTAGCAGATTCCACAATTTCAATATTCTGATTACCTAATGATACTGGAATATCTATAGGGATGGTTTCATTTCTTTGAGTTATAACTAAACATTTTGGTTTGTTTTGGATTTAAGTAAAGTCCATTTGAAGAAGCCCATTCAAATATTATATTGAGATCCTCATTAAGCTTTTCAGTGCATTCAGGAATTAATCCTTTTTTCATATATGGCCGCAATTAAGAAATATTTGGCCAGTTAAAAGCCAAAAAAGCACGATTTAATGCATATAGCCACCCTACACAACCATTACCTTTGTAATGGAGGTTAGGGCGAGCTATTTAATTAGCAAAAACTAAATTAAACGAGAAGTTATGTCTTATAACCGGAAACGCATGCATATAGGAAATGCATGCATATTTTTCCAATATTTTGTTTACATTTATCATCAATACTCAAACCGGGTGGAGGATGTCAAAGATACGGCACAGCCGAATTTAACACTCTTACTTGTTAATGATGAGCTTGTAATTACATAGAATATAATAGACTGTTTTTAAATCGTAAATTATTATAGTTAAAATTATTATGATGAAAGTCCTGTATTCTTGTTTTTTAATAAAATTTAAATAGAATGTAATATATTTCACTGTTTTAAGAATGTTAACTAAATAAAAAAAGCGTTACTGAATTTTACTCCATCATTATTTATCGCCAGTTTTGTTTTTGAATGAATTAAATACTATTTACTTTGGTTAAGAATTTTCCATATCAACTATTTTCTCATTATTATTGTTATCCATTATGAATATATGTTAATTCTTCAATGATAGCCGAACGATGGGAATGAAATAATGCAAAAAAAAAAATAAAATAAACAGAATTTTTCTATATTGGGAACCTAACCTACAACAAACTCTCACTTTAGTCCAGCTCTCAAACATCTAGAAGTGGATTAATATGGTAATTATCACAACTAAATATGTATGTATGTATTTGCTATAAATCTATTTATAGAGCTAAATAATTTTGAATTTAATTTTGTTGTTTGTCATAAATGTGAGATGAATAAAGCTGACTATTTAAACTATTTTTTCAAATTATTTTTCATTATTGATTTTTGAACAAAAGCAACTTCGAAAATATTTAAATAAAATAATATAGTAAAAAAATGAAAATGTAAAACAAGCACAATAATAATAGTACAATCATCTGCTGTTGAAGTTATTTTCATTAGACTTGACTGATTTGATGATATATGGACAAAATACTTATTCTTCAGCTTAGCTTGAGTTGCAAATTGAGTGCGCTTAGTAGCCACAATGCCACCAACTGTGTATTTTTTCGCCTCTACGATTTTTTATAAAAAAAACCCTTTTGCTGAATTTGTGCTTCCAAAACGTTTTCTCTGACCAACTTCTTCTTCCAATATTTGAATTATACGACCGTCGCTGCCTGCTCTCATTTTAACACCAATTAGCACCTCATGTGGAGTCAAATTTACAACTCGATTATATGTTGAATTTATTCATCGTTGTACTCCATCGACGATTTTAAACCATTTTTCAGGCTCATCTATGTATAGTTTAGCAAGGACAGATATAATCAAATCGTTAACTCTTTCAACTTGTCCGTTTCCTCTTGGAAAGCATGTTGTAGTTTGATAGTGTCGGATTTTTTTTGCATCACAAAACTCTTTAAAATCAATTGAATTGAAAGCTGAACTTCTATCTGTTATAAGTCATTCTGGGTAACTAAAAGTTTTCTTGATGATATCAAAGCGAATCTGTACTTCGGTATCTGCAGTAGTTTTAGTAGGAAATATCCAAGTAAATTTTGAAAAATCATCTACTACTACAAGAATATACTTATGTCTTTCCATTGTCGTACATAATGGTCCAACATGATCTATGTGAAGAGTGACTAACGGCAGTTCATATTTTGGGATTGCATTTATTTACCTTCTTGTTTTCCTCTCTTACGATTCAAAAGAGTGTACTCAAGACAACTTTGAACACATTTAATGACCTTATCATGCAACCTGTTAATACAATAATCTTTTTCATAAAACTTTTGGATTTATGAAAACTTTTGGATCTTATGATCTGTGAATAGCATCCTTTTCCAACGAATTCCAACGTCCCACAGTGTACTTCATTGAAACTCCATTTTTGACAATGCTGCAATTCGTTCGTCTTCGCATTGATTCTGATTTATAAGTGCTGTTATCATATCTTCTGCCAACATGACTGGGTACCTACTTAATGCGTACACGTGTTTCATCCTTTCATCTGGTCGATGTTCCATAATATAGCCGAACTCTTCTAAATAGAGGGTCCAACTCTTCACTATGGGTGGTATGTAGACTTTAGAAACGGTTCGTTCAAACGCCGCACAATCAGTAACAATTTTAAACTTAACCCCTAGTAAATATGGGCGTAATTTTTTTACTACTTTAAAAATAGCCAGCACTTCCAACTCATAGGAATGGTAATTCTTCTCTGCATCGCTCGTGCCCTTAACCTACTACGGACAGGAGAATGTTTTCAATAGACAGACAAGCTGACATCGCCAGATCGACTTCTGCTTTTATAAATATCAATAATTATATAGTTTATAGTCTCTGGAATTTATTTTGATGAGTTACAAATCGATTGACATACTGTTATGTACCCTTTGCACAGTAGGCCCGAGAAAATGAATTAATTATTTTATTAATTTTAACATCATTGTAAAAAACTAGCCATTATAAGTGGAATTCTAGCCTCTTTATTTCTTAGTGTTGACAACCTTGCTTATAATATTGTGTTGAGAACACTGGTGGAGGTTATCAAATTGTCGGCACATCCGAATTTGACAGTCTTACTTATTTTTATTATTATATATTAAAAGAGATGGACTATATAAAATAAGTGGGTTTTTTTAGTGTGTGTTACTTAAAAAGTGTGATACTTCTTTTTTATAATACTTATTCCCAAATCATTTATCCTTTGAACTAAATGTATTCA
Organism: Cordilura impudica; assembly: GCA_963682025.1. Classification (NCBI taxonomy): domain Eukaryota; kingdom Metazoa; phylum Arthropoda; class Insecta; order Diptera; family Scathophagidae; genus Cordilura; species Cordilura impudica. Next base: position 211,008,320 of record OY821517.1, on the reverse strand, counting down.
TCGGTTATACCTATTGTTTACTGATTACATACAAGATATGTTTAAATAAAAAATTACATAGAGGTTCAAGAAAAATTTACGTTTATATACTCCCACTTTTTACAAAACTAAAGTCATTCGATTTTAAACAAAAGTATTTCCGAGTATTTAATTCGGAAAACGCCAAAAATATATTGTATCAATCTGAGGAATTATTCATTTGCAATGAAAATCCGTTAACATTAGAGCTACCAATTCAAACTCAAAACAGTTTTATTGTCATTTAATGGTAATTATTTATTACTAGATGACTGTGTGGCGCCTAGGCGCCCGTTTATTTTGACTTTAACAAACAATTTTTTTTTCCATTTCAGAATTTTCCTATATTTTATATATGTACGTATGTTTAAAAAATTAATTTTAATGTTTTTAAAATTTCTTAAAAAAAAAAAAAAATCGAAAAACAGTTGTAAAAAATACAAAACTAAAACTCCGTTTTTCAAATGAAGTTTTGAAATGGTCTTTTTATGAATATTTTCGCAAAAGTTTGCCAGTAGCCAACCTTTGCTTTAGACTTTCTGCTTCTATACATGAGTTTTTAATATTATATGATTTTAAAAAATATTTTATTTTGATAGAAACTCGAAAATTTTAGTCTTATTAAGACAAACTATAAATATGTATCTTTTTAATAATATAATTTATGTTTTATAACTTTTTAAAATGCATCAAAATAAGTAAACCTATTCAACTAAAACAAGTTTTTAAACCTTTCGGACAAAACAAAAAAATATTACGGTTATAACGAACTTAGTCTATAACGAACTAATTTGGCCGGTCCCGCCGAGTTCGTTATATTGTAGAAAAAAAAGTAAAAAAAACGTTTTAGAGCAAGGTTCCTAAAAGTTTCTTGAGGGGGGGTAAGGTTTTAAATGTTAAAAAAGTCGTATATTCATAATTCTTTTTTGAATTATGAAAAGAATTTCATAACTCGTTACCGGATCATGTGAAATAAAAAAATCGAAATGCGTTTAAAAGGTGACATGTTTCTTAAGGTACTGACCAAGAGTTTTTTCACTATTTTTTTTTTTTGGCAGCATTTGAAGTAAAAAAGGATTTTTGCTATACAATTTCGGGAATTTGTTGTTAAGAAATGGGGAAGAAAATGGAATTAAAAAACCATTCGTGGTTACCTGATGATTTATGTGTAGATACAGTGTCTAAAATTTCAAAAGAATCGGTCAAGTAGATTTTGAGTTATGATGTTCACGGACTTCGAACATTTATATGCGAGAAAATCGGTTTAAAGTTTTTTAAAAACTCATCTATATACTATATACCGTATGAGGCCGGTCGCTGGAAACGCTTTATCTTCTTAAGTTTTGCTCTGGGTTATTTAAAATTTTAATACAACATTCTCGACATGTTGTGCATTCAGAAAGTGAGATGCAAAAATAGGTTTTAAAACCTACCACCCCTTCAGGAAGCGCAAACACCAATACACCTACACAAAAGAGAAAAAAAATATTTCATATTTCATTATACATGTAAACTGAAAAAAGAGAAGTTCATTTTTTGCAAAGTTATCTATAAATCCAAAAAAAATAAAAAATAAGGGCGTATTAGTTTTACTTGAAAAAAAAAACTTATTATTCCAAATCGCCTTTAATTCTTCAATAAATTATTGAAATTAAAATCTTAAATATACCTATTTACGTAATTTATGTTTGTCTAAATTTTTTGAAAGCGAATTATGCAAAAATTAATACTATGAGTGAAAAAAAAATTATTTTCCCACCTCTCTTCTGAAATTACAATGTAATTTAATTATGCAAAGTTATTATTGCACTATTTTTTCAAGTGCATTTCAATACAGAGCTTTGAACGAAATCATACGTTGGACAGCAACAAAATCCACATTGAAGATCTCTTTTTTCTCAAATATTTATCAAAAAAAGCATACTCTTTGGTAAGTGCTGGGTATCAGAGTACCTGAGCGAAAGCACTCCTAACAATACAAAACAATTTTGAGATGAAAAACAAAACAGACAAACGGAAAACTTTAGTTTGATAAAAGAAGTATGTATGAATATCGGACGACGTTAAATGAGAAAAATAAAAATGTTTAAAATTTCATTAATTTTTTTTATGCATTTTTTGTGTTCAACTAATTCCATATGTAACACGAATCTGCATATGTAGTGCTATTGTCGTTAGCAGTGCTGCCAATTTTGACAACTTATTGTAATTTTGACGATTTTTCAATTTGTTAAAATGATTACAAAATATGTATAGATTTAATTCTGGGTCAAGTCATTTCAAAACGGAAATACCTTGAATAACATCTCCATTTAAGATTTAAGTTTTAATTACGGCTATACTTTAAACCTATCTTATATGTTTCAGCTAGAGCTACATATAAATAAAATTATTTAGTTGATTGCTGTGTTCAATTTTTTTCGTTAAAATTTCATTACTAATACATTTTTATATATAGAAATAACCAATGATGTAATAATATTCGTAATATGACAATTTTGGTGATTTAGTTTCCAAAATTAGAGATTTTCAGAAGATTTTATTAGCAGCACTGGTCGGTAACAAAGAAGAGAGAAAATTGTGTGCGGGTTTGTATAAAATGAGAAAGATTAAATTTTGTTTGTGTATTTCCCATAGCTTTGTAGGGAGTGCTATGTGTGTGTATTATTTCAGCGTTACAGAATCAGTCAGTCAGTCAGTGAGTCAGGGATCAGCGTAAATATATTTAAGATTGGCATTGTTTCAGCCAATTGGAAGCAATAACCAAATGGAAGGAATAACAAACAAAAAAAAAAGTTAATAAGTTTAAACAAAGAGTTTTAGGTCAAATAACACTAGCCAACAAGGTTTTGGACTGGAGCAACGAAATATCTTTCATAGGGTAATTTGTTGGGCTGAACTCGAATCTGTAATTGGTTTTTCTCTATCACGTCAGGTTTTCGTTTTTTACATAAAAAATCATTAGTTTATTTAAAAATCAATCGGTTTCACGTATTAGAGTTCAGCAATAGTCTCCCAGCATGCTTTTGTCCCAAAATCCCTTCTTTCAATTTTCATTAAATCTTTGTGAGCACGCTCCCCTTGTGCGTCGCGCACCGCACCTAGGTTTTGTGGAAAAAAATCTAAATACGAATGAAGAAAATGCATTTTGAGTAACACTAATGCACCTAATTCGTGATAATTTTTGAATAATTCAGCAACAATTTGTCTGTTGTTTTCACTCTTATTGTTTGCAAGAAAACTGTCCACGATGCTCTTGCAAGATTTCCAGGCTGCATATTCTTTCTCCAATAAACATTGTGACAAATTGTCATCATTCAATAGCTTCCTGATCTGAGGGCCAACAAATACGCCTTCTTTGATTTTAGCATATAAAATTTTAGGAAAAGCCACTAACAAATATTTAAATGCTGCACCATCTTTGTCCAGAGCCTTGACAAAGTTCTCAAAAATGCCAAATTTTATGTGCAGCAGCGGAAAAAGAACGTCATTAGGATCAATTAATGGTATATTTGAAATGTTTTGTTTTCGTGGTGAATACTCAGTTCCTTTTGGCCACTCTGTTCTGACGTAATGATGACATTTAGCGCGACTATCCCATAGACAAAGGAAACAACAATATTTTGTGAAACCTCCTTGCATACCAGTCAACAAACCAATGACATGAAACAGATTAATTTACAGTTAGTTACGATAGTCTATACTATATATACAAAGAAGTTTAAGTCTCACACGTTAAGGTCAGCACGGTTCTTCCATTTATGATCGTTGTATTTGAGTAATGTCAAAATTTCAGTCATTAATTCGTAATTTTCCTTAGTATTAATGGCATGAGCAGTTTCTATGGATGGTTTTTCATTCCCATTATGCAAAAGAAGAGCCTTTAATCTGTTTTGGAGCCATCAATAAGTAATCTCATTTAAGTTTTCAACATCAGTACAGTATAGAATTAAGTGATTCTTTTCAAAATATGCAGCCAATTCCAAGCTTATATCTCTATAGATTGTCACTTTTGTCCCAACTGCAAGATGTTTCCACTGTTGCATGCATGAAGCTAGTAGTTCTGCGTCATCAGCCTGGTGAAAGATGTTTCGGACTCACTGCACGTAGCACTGGGAATGACTGGTAATGTATCATTTGATGGATGTTGAAGTGGTTTGGAAACCGATGGGACATTCGCATAAGTAATATTTTTTCGATTGTTCATATTGAATCCAGCAACTTTTGTTAAACAGAAATAGCAATCGGTTTGGTGGATATATGACTCTCTCCAAAGTACTGGAATTGAAAAATCGAAATAGATCTTCTTGCCATTTGACCACTTGTATAAAACAGTTCTGCAACTATTGCAAAACATTGTCTGTGTCCAAGATTTGTCCAAGTTTCTGCCACCAAAACTAAAATAATGTAAATATGACATGCTTAAATGCTACCATTTTGAAGATTCAGAACGAATGTGGGCTTCTGTCAAATTAATAATTGTGAAATTGTAGTGTCAGTATTGATTGTTTTACAGTATTGCCAGCATGCGATAAAAAATGAACAAGACGTGATAGACGTTAAAAAACATGCTTCGCTTCTGCAAACAATATTTTTTTTTAATTTGTAGACCACTGTTTTTAAACGAAAGAACAAATTTTAATAATAATAATAATTTATTTTTCACATTGTTTTTAATGAAAATTAAAGTTTTCCAGGAAATAAAAATAACAAATATTATTTGAAATTTTTTTGTTTGACATCCCTAATTTGAACTAGTGTTTATGACTTCAAAATTCCAGATTGAATTAAGTGCATTTCAGAAATTATGAAATATATTGCAGAAACAAACATTTTCTAATGCTTTTTTTACTTTAGATTGTCAACGAGATGAATTTAATAAAATATGGGTAATTTCTGATTTCAATACTCAGTTTCACTATATCATACTCCATATCATTCTTGTATTATACTTAAACATAAATAAGTACTCATTTTTGAATAAATTATAATAAATACCTTGTAAAGTTATAATGTATTTGACTAAATGTGATGGTTTTATTATAGTAGAGCAGTACATCTATTTCAACCAATAATCACTACTTTTGAACTAATGTTTATAATGACATTAAACTTTGACTTTATAGTATGATGTGCGGTAGCGAGTACCCAGTAAATTATGGAATATGCAAAAGTTTACTTTCTTTTGATTTTAGGAGAGCTTGAGGGTAAAAACAAGTGAGAAATTATAGTCGGTCTACACCGACTATACGATACCCTATACCATGGTTTAGAGACTCTATCTCTTCGGCCAACTTATTGGATATAGAAAATAAGCATAAACCAAATTTGAGGACATTGTTTTTAATTTTTTTGGCTGCAGATAAGAAAAAAGTTCATATCGGATGCTATATTTATATGGGGACTAGGTCAAAAAATGGACCGATCCTGACCATATTTGGTGAAGTGACTTATATTTTGAAAAGATAGTTATATACAAACCAAATTTGAGAAAAATCCGTGGGTGTAATTAACACACACAAGCCCATTTGACCGAGATCTATATGACAATTTGTATCTTATGGCAATTTAAGTCGATTTAATAGGGGTCATTTGTATGGGGACTAGGACCGGCAAAATCCCAACTGCCCAGAGAACAGCACTCGAAGAGGCATTTAATAAAAGGATCATGGAGTATGTTCTAGACGCTGAAAAAGATGCCCAAGAGATCCAAATAAATAGCTGCAAATTCTCCATGGACGTACTTATGCTACAACTTGCGTCCAACGCATGTGTACAAACCCTGGAGAAAATGGTGGAATGTATGCCAGCTCCTTGGGACGGTGCCAAACTGTCCCTCGTCAAAAAAGCAGACATTCCATTCCTAACCAAAGCGTCCTTTTTCATCAAAGGTTGGGGCAGCAAGCTTGAAACCGAAGACGTAATTAAGGTCTTGGCCAAACAAAATAAAGGTCTAGCCACTGACAAATGGGAGATATTCCACAGAGAGGAGGGCCAAGACGGCACTCTTTTCGTTGTGGGTATTGATCAGGAGTCAATGGCTAGCCTCAAAACTACAAAAGGTAAAGCCTTCTTCGTATCAGCTGCAGTTTACTTTAACGTAGGCAAAACCACCATTGGCTGGGAGAAGGCAACCGATAAGACCAAGGGGGGTACTGGTGAGGGGACCTCCACAGATCCAACACCATCTACGTCAAATACAAAGGGAGAGTTAGAAATAACTAACTCCCAAGAGGAACAACTATTAGCCGAACAATGATCATGCTCATGCAGATCAACCTCCATTGGAGCAAAACGGCTACTTTACCTCTGATGGAAAAACTACAAAAAGGTAAGTTACATATCATACTAGTACAGGAACCTTGGACGGTAAATGACAAGGTTACTGGACTCAATGATCCGACCGAGAACTTGTATTATTTGTCACAAAAACCTAAATTATCTCTTTTCTCCAGACTTGTCCACCGCAGATCCCACCGTCCTGCAACACGGAAGCCAACCGATGCTCTTGGCATCGGTTTATCTCCCGTCGGACTCGCCGACACCTCCACCGACGTCGGAACTGGAAGAGATGGTAAGGACAGCTAGAACAACAGGTAAGGAAATTCTCATAGGGTGCGATGCGAATTCTCACCATATAGCATGGGGTAGTTCGAACTGTAACCAAAGGGGGGATGCTTTACTTGAATTCCTTAATGAAAATAACCTTTTCACCCTTAATACTGGAAACACGGCAACCTTTGTTAACAGATTAAGGGAAGAGGTTTTAGATATTTCAATTTGTTCAAAAAATCTAGTGGACGATATCCAAGATTGGCATGTCTCTAGCGAGCATTCCTTCTCGGATCATCGATACATCTTATTTAATCTGATACAACCACCGCCTGAGCCCCTTAAGTTCAGGAATAAGGCTAAAACGGATTGGCCAAAATTTAGAAGAAATCTAATAGCCCGTCTAACTACTACTCCCACAGTCCTAAGGAATGTTGAGGAGGTTGACGGCGAAGTAGATAGATTAACGAAGAGCCTAATTGAGTCTTTCAAGGAATGTTGTCCACTCCGGGAAAGGAGATCTCCCCGAGTAAAACCCTGGCTGACAGGGGAATTGATAAATCTTGGGAAGGACGTCCGAAGATTATTTAATAGGGCTCGTCGTAAAAAACATGTAGTATACTGGGATGACTAATATGACAAACTCAGGGAATACAACAAAAAGATTCGAGTAGCCAAACGCAACTCCTGGATACTTTTCTGTGAACAGGTTGATAGCGTTAATGACGTCTCGAAAATCAAGAAATTCTTACCGAAAACCCATTCACAGCCTGAAACTCTAGTCGATAAGGACGGGATTCGGGCGGAGTCAATGGAACAGTCCTTAAGAATATTGATGGAAACACACTTTCTTACCGAAGAACGTGGGCCAAATAGGAACCTAGAAATTGGTACCAATGTGTCCCGACAAACTGGAACTAACGTGGAACAGCAGACGGGACACGATGGGGAACAATATGAAGGGCCTAATGAGGAACAAAATCGAGAGGAAAGAAATGATAGAATAACCGAAAATATGGTAATTAAGGCAATACAAAGCTTTGCCCCTTTTAAGGCAGCAGGCCCAGATGAAGTCTTTCCTGCTCTACTACAAAAAAGCGGGGACTTAATTGGTAGTAGTCTGGCTGGCATATTCTCTGCTTGCCTAAAATTAGCGTACACCCCCAGGGTATGGCAGGAGGCCAAAGTGGTCTTCATACCAAATCCGGGAAAGGAAAGCTACGCGGACCCAAATGCCTATCGACCGATAAATCTTACATCCTTCCTACTGAAAACCATGGAGCGAATAGTCGATAACATGGTTAAATATCAAATCCCAAATGAGTTGTTGAAATTCAAACAGCACGCTTATTTAAAGGGACGCTCAGTGGAAACTGCGCTTCATGAAGTAGTTCACCACATCGAAAGATCTTTTGATCTTAAAATCTTCACCCTTGCTATATTCATTGATATAGAAGGAGCTTTTAACAATGTATCAACCAATACGCTACTCCAATCCCTAGAACAACATTGATCGGGATATTAAAGCCTGGATCAGTCACATGCTAGGGAATAGATGGATAAGTTGCGAGGTTGGTGGCATTAATAAACAGTCTGGGTGACCACAATAAACAGTCTGCTAAGGATTCTAGCCAATAAGGGTTTCCAACCTGTCTGCTACGCAGACGACGTAGCGATACTGTTAAGGGGGAAAGATCCTAGAGATTTATGTAGGAGGGCATCGAATGCACTCGAAATAGCATATGACTGGGACCAACCGAGGGGTTTGAATGTGAACCCAGAGAAAACTGAAATATGCCTCTTTACAAGGAAGACGAAAATAATCGACTTTGATGAACCTCGCTTCCAGGGCAAAACGATTAGAATCACACAGACGGTGAAATACCTTGGGGTGATTCTCGGTAAAAAGCTTACTTGGAAAAACCACATCGAGAGCAGGGTTGCGAAGGCTCATCGTGTATGGGCGATTTGCAGAAGGGCTATAGGCTCAAAATGGGGTTTAAACCCGAGGATGACATATTGGCTGTACACAAGCGTCGTTAGACCTATTCTAACCTACGCATCCATAGTCATATGGACATCAATGAACAGGAAATGTTACATTAAACGACTCCAAAAGATACAGCGCCTCTGTTGCATAGGAATCAGTGGAGCAATAAGGACTACATCTACGAGGGATTTAGAGAATATTCTATCTATACACCCAATCGAGATTAGAATTAAATATGAGGCAGCTCTGGCCATGTTACGACTAAGGGTAACATTGGAATATATCACCGACCACATGACCAGACACCAGACTATTTTAGACCAAATTCCGGGACTCAACACAGTGAATATAAGCTGTGATAGAATCGCGGAAGTGTCAACAGATATACCCTGCAGTATACGGATACTAGACAGGGAAAGTTGGATGAACGGCAATATTCTACAAAACCTTCCAGGGTCACATTACTATACGGACGCCTCTAGTCTGCATGGTAAGACTGGGATAGGTTTCTACGATGAAGACCGTTCCACAGGGAAATACCTCCGTCTTCCGGACCACAAATCTGTCTTTCAGGCTGAATTGGTGGCGATAAAGGAATGTATTAGGTCTATTAACGCACGGGATTCCCCAAGTCCCGGAGACGTGAAAATATTTACGGACAGTCTAGCGGCTATCAGAGCGATATCCGCGGACAAAACTAGATCAAGGACTATCCTCGAGTGTAAGGAGGAGATTTCAAACTTCTCCAGAAGAGGCAGACTTGAAATCGTTTGGATCCCAGGACACAGTGGTATAATGGGAAACGAGATTGCTGACGAACTGGCCAGGAAGGGCTCTTTCCTGGAAAGAGTTAATTTGGAAAACCCAAAACCTTTCAAGTCTCTCAAATTGGAACTGGCAGACTGGGCGACCAGTTCGCATGTATCAATTTGGGAAGAGACTGACGTGGGTAAGGTTACAAAGATATTATGGGGTTCTCCCAACACTACAAGAACTAGGGAGATCCTGAATCTGAGCAGGGTAGAACTTAGTAGGGTAATTGGCATCCTCACTGGACACTCTGAGCTGAGGGCTCATCTATACCGTATAGGACAGGCAGAATCAGCCATTTGTAGAGCTTGCGGAGAGGATGACGAAACCCTAGAACACTACCTCTGCTACTGTCCTGCATTTGCGAGAACAAGGGTCAGACATCTATCCAACGACATCTTACGAGGCCTGACGGGTCTTAGGGGGATAAGCTGGAAAATACTCAAGAAATTTGCTGATGAAACCGAATTTCTAAGTTAACAGAGGGGTAGATAACCGGATGAACGTAGAGATGTAGAGCGCGCAACAAGCCGATCTACTGGCTTAGGTGTATATCTTATCAACCTAAACCTAAACCCTAAACCTACAAACAGCAGCACAAAGTCATTATACCCAAACCACTTAGTGGTATAGGGTATACCAAGTAAGAGTGTTAAATTAGACTGTGCCGAATCTTTAATACCCTCCACCTGTGTTTTACATTTATAGTAATATCTGAACTTGTTGCACTATTTATCATAAATGTAAACAAAATATTTAAAAAGTAACCAATCTGGTAAACATAATACTAAATTATAACAGCAAACACACTGAATTTTTTATTAATTTTTAGAGGTGTCTATATATTTAAGGCCATACCTTGCCACAATAATTCCCGATTAACCCTATTTTCAATAAGAACCTGCACGAAATAATGGCAAATAATATTGTGCTAAGTTTTGCCAGGTAAATGTTTTATTTTGTGAATGCGTGTGATTTCAACAGACAGGCGAAAATTGCTTTATCGACTCGAGTTGTTATATGGATCAAGAATATATATATTTAACGACTTTGGAATATTTATATTTAATATTATATTTTTTATTAATGTAGTCCCAAAAAGTTAAAAAGTTTAAAGTTATATTTTATTGTTTGCTTGCGTGTGACTAAACTGGTGTCTGCGGCTGACAAAAAGGAATAAGAGATCGAGTTACCGCGTTGTTTTGCTAAGTCAGTAAAAAACGTAGCTGAGTTGTAAATCGCTTTAATGATGTCAACATAGTTGTTCAAATGACAGGGCACCACAGTACTCCCCCGCTAGACGAAAGCTTCCTAATCTTGCTGGAAACGTGACACGTCTGCCACAATGGATAGATTTCGGTAAAGTTGTTGGAGTGTCGTGTTGAGCTGAGACCGGAGATTCAGATATGATGTCGATATTTTCATTTTGAATCGAAGCTTCTTCATCTTGATGCAATTCGACTATTGAGTCATCATCTTCAAGGATTTTATTTGTAGAGTCAATATCAATGTTTTGTTGTGCCTTAGCGGCTGATGAAAGGTCGGTACCTAAGTTAATCCTTGTAGTAAACGCTGGTTTCATTCGGTCGATGTTTATATTGACCGAACGACCTCTAATGTTGATGGTATAAAACCTTGTAGCCTTACGAATTATTGGATAAGGACCATCGTAGGGTAGAGTTAGAAACGGGTGTATGGAGTCATTGCGAACGAAGACATGTGTAGATGAAGACAAAGCTGGGCTGACGAAGGTTTTTACCTGTTCATGATGAGATGTTTGAGTTGGTCGTAAATTGCGCATTGAATTTTTAAATTCTGAAACGGTTTCACTCGTAATTTCGGTTGGTTTGATCGTGTCGAAAAAATCGCCAGGTAATCTTAATGTTGTACTACATACTAGTTCGGCTGGGGATACACCAATGTCGGGGTAAAAACGACTCGTAATCCCAGGAGAATGCTTGGTAGACTGTAAATCCATTTTGCCGGGTCAGTACAAAGTATGGCTGCTTTAAAAACTCGATGCCACCTTTCTATAATGCCATTCGATTGTGGGTGGTATGGCGTGGTCCGCAGTTGTGTTGCACCAATTTTTGTCATCAATTCAGTGAAAATGGCTGACTCGAACTGCCGGCCGCGGTCTGATGTTATTTTAGCCGGTACTCCAAACCTTGAAGTCCAATGGAACAAAATGGCTTTAGCTACTGTTTCGGCTGTCATGTCGGGTATGGGAACGGCTTCTACGTGTGAAGCGGTCAATCATTGTTAAGCAATATCGTTGTCCTTCGCACGATGGAAATGGACCAATGATATCAATGTTGATGTGAGAAAAGCGTTCTTTTAACGGTTCGTATTTCGCTGGTGTTGATTATGTGTGACGTTTCACCTTTGAGCGTTGACACGCGATGCAATTTCGGACGAAGTTAGCCGTATCGTTGTTTATACCTGGCCAAACAAATCTTCTCGTCATTAGCTTGATTGTAGCACGTACACCAGAGTCAGCCAAATTGTGTACCATTGATAACACTTGGTTGCGAAACTCTTCCAGGATGAACGGTCGAACATTATTTGTGGAAGTGTCGCAAATAAGTTCGAGGTCACTCCCTGCAACGGCAAAAGATTTTAATAAGAGTGAATTTGAGGGTATACCTGACTTTTATTGTTGAATTTCCAGATCGTCTCGTTGGGCTGCTGCGATTTTGGTATAATCCACGAATTGGTTGAGCGTCTGTATGCGGGACATGAAATCAGCTGTGACGTTTTCTTTGCCGGGCGTGTAGCGAATGTCCATAGTAAACTGGCCGACGAAATAGAGCTACCTTGCTCTTCGAGGAGAAGCTTTTTCTAGGCTCTGAGAAAATGCGAAGGTCAGAGGTCGATGGTCGGTGACGATGTAGCAGCTTCTACCTTCGATCATGTATCGAAAGTGACAAACACCTTGATACATTGCAGTTAACTCACGGTCATAAGTGCTGTATTTAAGTTGAGCATCTGTTAGCTTCTTGGAATAAAATCCGAGCGGTCGTAATTCACCGTCTATACATTGGTGGAGTGCAGCACCGACTGCGATGTCAGAAGCATCAACGAGAAGTGTCAACTGTGCGTTTTTCGCTGGATGTTCCAAGACCGTTGTATCAGCGAGCTCCTGTTTGCATTTTATAAAATATTTCTCGGTTTCAGGGGTCCATGATATAGGCGTGTTGTCGATTTTGACGTTCCCTTTGATGAGTGATTGTAGCTTCGATTGGTGTTTAAGCGCGTGTGGTAAGAACTTTCTGTAAAAATTTATCATTGCCATAAACCACCGTCGGTTTTGGAAAATCTCGAACTGCAGCCACTTTTTCGGGTAAGGGTCAAATTCCGCCTGCGGTAACTTCATGGCCAAGAAATTGAATTTTTGTTCTTCCAAATTCACATTTGGACAAATTTATTGCCAAATTTTTTTTTCGAAGGCGATCTAGAATCATTCTGAGGTCTTTCTGATGTTGTTCGATAGAAGATGATGCGATAAATATGTCATCGATATACGGAAAAACGAAGTCCAGGCCACGTAGAACTTAATTTATCAATCTTTGGAACGTTTGTGCGGCGTTGCATAGTCTTAAAGTCATGAATTTAAATTCGTACAAATCAAAGGGTGTCATTATGGCTGTTTTCGGTACATCATGGGGATGAATTGGAACCTGGTGGAAAGCCTTTTGGAGGTCTATTTTAGAAAAAAGTTTTTTACCGCTTAAAATAGTTGTGAAGTCGGTCAAGTATGGCAGTGGATAGCGGTCAGGAACTGTCTGTGCATTGAGGGCTCGGTAATCGGTCGACATAATTTTTCCCCTGCACTCGTGGGAACCAAAATGAACTCTTCCAAAACAAACAAAAACAAAAACAAAATTCGAGGCTCTGCCTCACAGTCCGCTGCTAGCTCATCTAGCAGTTGTCCGAAGGCTAGGATCCAGGAGTCTGGCCATTTAGAAAACGCTGCGACCTCTGGTCAAAGCTCTAGCGGGTTGGGGTCCGTTGTCAGTCCGACTACAATCTCCATCACTGGCAGCAAACCCATGAAGGCTATGGACAAATCCGGTCACCTTGGGAATGCAGCTAAGGAGGGGTCCAAGTCTGGTAAGACTGGGGTCAATCACGTCCGTCCGTCAAAGGCGAAATTCAATCAGAGGAGACTATGCCTTAAGATTATCGATAGGCTAGGCAAACTCGACCAAGCGAAGCTGTCTGACAGACAGAGAGAGTTGCTCACATGGGCTAAGAAGGTCACTGAAGAACAGGACCTCTCAGCTAAGACTAGTGCACCTGATAATCAGGTTGCTAGTACCTCGAAGGCGGGTAAAAGGCTGCGCTCGCCAGATGAGAAACCATTACCTAAACGTACTAAAGTGGCCAGCAACGCTGTCCCGAAATCGTTTAGTCAGGTTTTCAAAGACGACCCTGTAATGGCTATCATTAACAGGGGAGATGAAGATGGCACTATCCCCAAGGACAAGTGGAGTTATGTGGAGGCTAAACTAGCCGAAGTATTCTTCACTGTCCTTGAGGATATGCCAGGTCCACCTCCAACCTGCCGCGACGCAGGCTGGCACCAAGGCCGTGCTAAGCTGGTGGCTTTTGCTGACCAACGCTCATTATCCCTTTACAGGGCTGCCGTCAGCAAACTAGGAGAGCTCTGGCCGGGAGCAAAACTGGATGTTGTGCACAAGCATGACATCCCGTCCCGACCCAGAGCGCATGCTTGGATTCCGGCAGCTCCTGGGGATGCGGAATCTGTGCTAAAGATGCTGAAGGTCTGCAATCCTGATCTTCCAACGCACAATTGGAAGATTGGTAGATTTGGTGATAAAGAGGGGCACGTCGGCAGGTAACACTGTTACTCAATGCCGAATCCCTCCCGCGTTTAACCGAGACAAACAGCATCATTTCCTACAGATTTGGGCAGATTACGATCAAGGTCTATAAAAGCGATCAGGGACCAATCCCAGAGATCGTCAAGCCAGTAGAGAAGTCTGCTGGGGAGGGGACCTCTGGTGAAGCTCAAGCTGAGGTGGGTTCCGACACAGCTATGGAGGAAGATGGATACTTAACATCCGATTCTGAGCTGTTAGGGGATGCTACTGGCTTATTCCACGACGACCTCCTTGAAAGCACGGAGGACGAAGCCGAAATCACGGTGGTGAAGATAGATGTGCAGGCAGTTGCAAATGATGCGGCTCCTACAGATAAATCTTCACCACTGTAAAGCAGCAACGGCTGCATTGCTGGTTCGCCTGACGACAGGCGGAGTAGACATAGTCTTTATCCAAGAGCCCTGGGTTTGTGGTGGCAGGGTTTGCGGATTAAAGACTCCTAATTATAAGCTGCTCGTCGCTAAGGATGAAGGTACACCAAGGACCTGCATTTTGGCGAGGAACAGTTTTAATATTTTCTTGTTATCTAATTTCAGTGACAGAGATGTAACAGCGGCTAGCCTGGAGTTAGATGGTACAACAATCTGGCTCGCCTCCGCCTATTTTTGCGATCCTGGGCCTATTCCCCCGGACAGCGTGGCAAATCTGATCCGGAAGGCCGAAGGGACTGCACACCAACTGGTGCTTGCTGTGACGTCAATGCGCATCATCCGATCTGGGGAAGTACGGACATAAACGAAAGAGGTGAGTTGCTTTCTGAGTTTTTACTTAGTACTAACCTGTATATATGTAACAAGGGAAATGAACCGACCTTTGTGACTAGTATTGGAAGGGAGGTTCTTGACGCTACCTTTGTATCAGATACACTATTTGATAAAATTGATGGTTGGAGGGTGTTGGATGACCACTCCTTTTCTGACCATCGCTATATCGAATTCTTACTTAGAGAAAAGGACCCAACGGAGAGTATCCCCAGGAATCTGAAGAGGACAGATTGGGTTAAGTATAGGAAAACCTTTGCTGGGTTATAGGAAACAATACCCTTAACCGAACCGCGCAATTCTGCGGACATTGATTGTCTTAAAGATCATATTACGACGGTTTTTAACAAGTCTTTAGGTTCTTCTTGCCCAGTGGCAAGGCCTAAGGGCACGAAGAAACCACCATGGTGGTCTAGCGAGCTGCAGCAGGGTAGAGACTCCTGCAGAAAACTTTTTAACAAGGCAAAGTCTTCAAGAGCGGACGAGGATTGGTCGGCGTACAAGCTGCAGCTTAGGACTTATAAGAAGAAGATTAGAACGGCAAAATGCGATTCTTGGAAAAAATTCTGTGATAACATAGAGGACGTTTCCGAGGCATCCAGGATGCGGAAGGTTCTGGCTTGTACCCCTCACACATTAGGCTATTTGAAGGATCCAGTGGGGGTGTGGACCAACTCCAGTGGAGAATCACTTAGCTTGCTACTGGACACCCATTTTCCGGGCAATTCTCATACGTCACTAAAGGCGTTGGAATACTCTGACGCTAGCACGGCGGACATTGCTTCGGAGATAGATAATGTGCCAACATTGACCTGGGCGATTAAAAGCTTCAAACCATACAAATCTCCGGGACCTGGCGGTATCATTCCAGCTGAATTGCAGCATGTGTCGGACTACATTTCCCCTTGGCTATGCAGTCTTTTCACTTGCTGCATAAACACAGCGTATATTCCTCTGAAATGGAGGGAGACAAGAGTGGTGTTCATTCCAAAAGCTGGAAAGAGCTCACACACTGTCCCAAAGGATTTCAGACCAATAAGCCTATCATCGTTCCTATTGAAGACAATGGAGCGTATGATAGACTCTTACTTACGTAGAATTCTTGACCCTAAACTGCTATCAACGAGGCAACATGCCTACAGCAAGGGAAGGTCAACTGAAACAGCTCTACACGAGCTTGTAGGTACCATCGAGAAATCGCTCTCGGCAGGAGAATACACTATGACAGCCTTTTTGGACATAGAAGGGGCTTTTAACAACATCACACCGGACTCGATAACAGCGGCACTATCTAGTCTAGGAGTGAATTCTGTGATCATCTCATTGATTGGAAATCTGCTTGTCAACAGGCGGATAACGTGTAAACTGGGAACGTCGGAAATATCCCGATTTGTGAACAGGGGAAGCCACAATGTGGCGTTCTATCACCACTTCTTTGGAACTTGGCGCTAAACCAAGTGCTAGTATCGTTGGAGGGGCAAGGCTGTATCGTAGTCGCATATGCTGACGACGTGGCCATGGCCGTAAATGGGAAGTTTCTATCTACAATTAGAGATATCCTGCAACGGGCTCTCACAGAGCTATCTATCTGGGCAAGTGGTTGCGGTCTGGGGGTTTATCCGACCAAAACGGAACTTGTTCTTTTCACTAGGAAGTATAAGATCCCTACCTTCGATCCCATTTCTCTCAACGGCACTGAAATCGTCTTCTCTAATGGAGCCAAGTATCTTGGCGTATTCCTGGACAGGAAGCTGAACTTCAGACGGAATTTGGAGGAGCGGGTGAAGAAGGCGACTATAGCCTTATACTCCTGTAAGAAGGCCATTGGTAAGCGATGGGGCTTTAGTCCGAAAATTGCTCACTGGATATATACAGCGGTGGTCCGTCCAATACTCCTGTACGGAGTCATCGTCTGGTGGCCTGCTTTGGAGAAGGCCACCAATAACAACCTTCTCGCAAGGGTACAGAGAATGGCTTCCATGTGCATCACTGGAGTCCTTCGTACTACACCTTCGGATGCCTTGAACATCCTATTACACCTTATACCACTGGACATATTAGGGAAGCAGTCGGCGGTCTCATCGGCCATTCGATTAAAAAGCACACTACAATGGCGGGGCTACAATTGTGGGCACGGGGTGAACCTGAGTGACAGGAACTTGCCATTGAACGTGGATTACACTACTCCAAGGAGCGTATTTGAACGTCACTACTGTACACTAATACCGACCAGGGAATCTTGGTCTGGGAGGACACCAGGCAGTAGGCGTTCCGTAAATTTCTATACTGACGGATCGAAATTGTGCGGTCAGGTTGGTTTTGGAGTCCATTCAGGGGAGCTTGGACTAAATCTGGCTCGAAGGTTACCAGACCACTGCAGTGTATATCAGGCAGAGGTACTGGCAATAAAGGAGGTTGCTGACTGGTTGGGTCGGAATATTCTGTCTACGACCGCAGTCAACATCTATTCTGATAGTCAAGCTGCGGTAAAATCCATGCGATCAATGTTCCTGAAAACGAGAACCGCCCTTAGCTGCCGCACGTCCTTAAATGAGATGGCCAAGCAGTTCGACATCAGGCTCATATGGGTCCCAGGGCACAGGAACATACCGGGAAACTGCAAAGCGGATGAGCTGGCAAGACAGGGTACTACCTTACAAGTTCCAGCGGATTTGGAATGTGTTGGTACACCCCTGGAATCGTGCAAGCTTGAACTTCGGCTTCGCACCGCTGGCATAACGAATAAGAGATGGGCTAATGGATTAACGTGTCGGATCACAAGACAAATCTGGCCTGCTCTGAATCGAAAGCGCACAAATGCGCTATTATCACTCCCCCGTGGGGAGATCTCAACGGTAGTTGCTGTTGTTACTGGGCACTGCCTTATAGGGAGACACGCTGAGCGCCTTAAGGTCTCGTCAAATGATTTCTGTCATAGCTTCTTGGATGTGGAGGAGGTAGAGAGCGTAGAACACTTCCTCTGCCACTGCCCGGCGCTATCCAGAACAAGACTACGGACATTGGGATCGCCGTTTCTTCACGATCTCTCTGAACTCTCAAACGTGGAAATTTCACATCTTAGGGGCTTCATCAGAAGCTCGAACTGGTTCTTCGGTGGGGACTGAGGGGAACACCCATTCATCCCGTGGTATCACAACGGACCCCAGAGTCTAAGTGTGCTGGTCCTTGGATCAGCAGCCACTTCCAACCTAACCTAACCTAACCTAATCCCCACAGGGTTTCCAGGAACCATTACTTTTTTCGACTAAGTGAAAGGGGCTCGCCCAGTTGCTGCTCGATGGTTGACAAATTCCTGCCTGCCTAAGCTCTTCAATTTCAGCTCGTGCTGTGGTTAGCTTTTCAGGCGATAAGCGTCGTGGTCGGGAGAAAACAGGCTGGCCTGTCGTTTCGATGCGATGAAAAATTGTTGATTTGGTGGTGGAGCCAACCGGTGCTAATCTCGCGATGTCAACGAATTCGTTTATGAGCTCGGTAAATTTGGATGATTTTATTTCAGCGGCGTTGATCTGGGCGGACGTTATGGCGGTCGAAGAACCACGTGCCGTGCTGTCCATGAGTTTCTTGCGACGCAAGTCTATGAGCAAATCATAAAAATGGATGAAATCGGCTCCTATGATTGGCACCGTTACGTCAGCAACTACGAAAGGCCACTCAAATTTTCGATGTAGACCGAGATCTAAGGTTATGCGCTTCTCGCCTAGGACTGTAGTCGATGCGCCATTGGCTGCGAACAGTTGCGTACTGGTCGGCTTCATATTTCGTGATTTTGCAGCAAGCGGAAGGACGGACACATCTGCACCTGTGTCGACCAAAAAATTATTTTTTGTAAACTTGTCTCTTACCTGTAACCGGAAAATTCTGCGATTAGTGGAAAAGTTTTTCCGAGCACTTACCACCCGCACTTGGCTTCATGCTGATGGTGTGCCGACGTCGGATGAAACCGTGTTAACGGCGCGTTTTTGCTTGTGTCGACATGGGGATCTGCATCTCCTAGCATTTTGACCATATTTCTGATGGTACCAGCACCATGCTGATGAATTTAGTGCTGACGATAAGTCGTGGTTAGATCGGTCTCTGCGGGTTCGGCTACTTTGGGTTCAGCTTCGGAAACGTGGTTTTCACTATGTGCAACCACAGCACGTACCTGGTTTGTTGTAACTGCATCTAGAATTGACTCGGCTATTTTGGTGAATTCGGCAGCATTACCAACTGATGCAGCAACAAACAACAGGCTGAACTACGTCAGGCAATCTCTTTAATCCACAGGCCTTTCAAAGCAGCTTCACCAATCGTAGTACCGGCGACTCTCTTCATCTCGTAGTACAGCTCAGATGGCTTTTTATCCCCAAGTGGCAATTCGGATAATAAGCGGTTGAGGCGGCGTTGTTCGCTGTCAGCAAAATGCTCCGTAATTTTGGCGCGTACAAACTACCTTTCGGCTTGGGGCATCGCTGAAATTACTTCGGCCAGTTGCGCAATCACGCTTGGGTCCAACGCTGATAAAACGGTTGCTGCTTTTTGTTTATCGGATGTTATGCCAGAGGCAGTGAAGTCCATGGTGATGAACCACGACTCAATGTTGGAGCTGGCCATCTGAGGCAATGGGAGTCTGGCGTAAACTACCGCGACACTGCTTGGCGCTGGATTGGCTGTTGGTTGTGGATTCTGCAATCCGGGTAAACTTATGTTGATGTTTGAGGTTATGTAGATGACGCTATAGAATGTTTTCGAAAGCTGCTAAATTAGCGCTCGGCCATATTTGATTTCCTTTTGAAATATTCTCGAAAAAATTGAAGCAATCTTACCAAAAAAATTTGCACACTTGACACCAGCTATCACGTCGGGGTCACCACTTTAACGACTTTTGAATATTTATATTTAATATTATATTTTTTATTAATGTAACCCCAAAAAGTTAAAAAGTTTAAAGTTATATTTTATTGTTTGCTTGCGTGTGACTAAACTGGTGCCTGCGGCTGACAAAAAGGAATAAGAGATCGAGTTACCGCGTTGTTTTGCTAAGTCAGTAAAAAAACGTAGCTGACTTGTTAATCGCTTTAATGATGTCAACAGAGTTGTTCAAATGACAGGGCGCCACAAATACTTTATGGGGACGCAAATATATTTCTCGATGCGTTGGAGACGGAATGACAAACTGATATAATAAAATCTGAAAAAAACTGATTATCGGTAGTGGAAAATATATAAAAACAATGACTAAAACAAAAATAGAGATTGTAAAATATACATGGACAAGCATTCGGAAAAAGATCCGAAACTAAAAAAATATATTTTGTTTACTATATTTTATTGACTTAGAAATTGTTAAACGTACCGACTGAAACTACTACTCGATTTGATATAGAATTTCCCAAAAAGGCTTTGTACTAGGTACAATGCCTTGTTTTGTGATTTTTTATTTTATTTTTTTCAAACCCGGTGTTCGATTATTATCAAGATCAAAAATAATAGAAGCCATCCAAAAATTTTATATATCATTTTTATTCTTATTTCTAGGATTTATAAGATTTACTTAAATTTTAAAAAAAAATCACAAAATAAATTATGTACCTGGTTAAACTTATAATAATATTGTTTGTCATTACCTGGATCAGTTAGTATTTAAAATGCGATAAATCAGGCATCATTGTGCCAATATATGACCTGAAATATGTAAAAACCTCTATAAAATACTGAAAATTCAGAGTGTTTGTTGCAATAATTTTTTTTAGTATTAAGTATATCAAATTGTTTACATATTAAAATATTTTATTTGCATTTATTGCAAATAGTGCAACAAGTCCAGATATTAATGTAAACGTAAAACCTAAGTGGTGGGTACCAAAGATTCGGCATAGCCGAATTTAACGCTCTTACTTGTTTAAAGTAGCTTTTTCAAAAATTACTTTTTTTAAAAAGTACCTTTTCTTAAAAGAGTACGCTTTCTTCAAAAAGTACCTACATTTAAAAAGGAGCTTTTTTCAAAAAGTGCAATTTCTTAAAATAGTACCTTTTCTCAAAAAAGTATCTTTTCTTAGAAAAGTATATTTTCTCGAGTTCGTGTTCTTATAAAATATCGCTTATTAAAAGAGTGCCTTTTAAAAAGTTCCTTTTCTTAAAAAATACCGTTTCTAAAAAAGTTAATTTTCTTAAAAAAGAACCACTTCGTAGAAGAGAATCTTTAGGTTCTTAATATAATTGATAATGTTTTGATGAATATAAGAAATTTGTTTTATAGAAGAACTCTAATATTAGAAAGATTATTCGTAATAAATATCTTTCCTCTTGAACACGTCATTTTTATTCTTATTTCTAGGATTTATAAGATTTACTTAAATTTAAAAAAAAAAATCACAAAATAAATTATGTACCTGGTTAAACTTATAATAATATTGTTTGTCAGTACTTGGATCAGTTAGTATTTAAAATGCGATAAATCAGGCATCATTGTGCCAATATATGACCTGAAATATGTAAAAACCTCTATAAAATACTGAAAATTCAGAGTGTTTGTTGCAATAATTTTTTTTAGTATTAAGTATATCAAATTGTTTACATATTAAAATATTTTATTTGCATTTATTGCAAATAGTGCAACAAGTCCAGATATTAATGTAAACGTAAAACCTAAGTGGAGGGTACCAAAGATTCGGCATAGTCGAATTTAACGCTCTTACTTGTTTAAAGTAGCTTTTTCAAAAATTACTTTTTTTAAAAAGTACCTTTTCTTAAAAGAGTACGCTTTCTTCAAAAAGTACCTACATTTAAAAAGGAGCTTTTTTCAAAAAGTGCAATTTCTTAAAATAGTACCTTTTCTCAAAAAAGTATCTTTTCTTAGAAAAGTATATTTTCTCGAGTTCGTGTTCTTATAAAATATCGCTTATTAAAAGAGTGCCTTTTATAAAGTTCCTTTTCTTAAAAAATACCGTTTCTAAAAAAGTTAATTTTCTTAAAAAAGGACCACTTCGTAGAAGAGAATCTTTAGGTTCTTAATATAATTGATAATGTTTTGATGAATATAAGAAATTTGTTTTATAGAAAAACTCTAATATTAGAAAGATTATTCGTAATAAATATCTTTCCTATTGAACACGTTTAAGGTTTTTCTTTAATATTTTTCAAATTCTAACGTTTCCTATAAAATCACTGAAAATCTAGGTTAAGAATAAATACTAAGAAATAAAGCTTATGAAGAAATTTATGTCACGTAGACTTTGCTTTAAATAAATATATAAATGTCAATTATATCATTTCATTTACTTGAAAGGAAAAATTATTCGATTTAATTAAATCATTAATAAAAGAATCTATTTTTCAAACTGTATCTAAGAAAAATGGAAATATTATCAATCATAATTGAAAGCAATTTCTATCAGAATAATGTACCAACATTATGCAACAAATTTTATTACGTTGATTATATATTATGACGTATATATTTATCGTTTATAATGGCTTTACACCTCTGAGCCCCAAATTATATATCACAGTAATAAAATTTTATATTTTTTAAGTAGTATGTCTTTAAATAGGTTAATTTGGAACACAAGTCCGAATTAACTAATTATTTGTCGAAAAAAACTAACCAGCCTGATGGCAAGGCTCATGGAGCACATGGTGTCTTAATTAGGTCTCGTATACAACAGTATACCCGAGAAGAATATTCGAAAACTCCATGCGGGCAACTTCAGTATGCGTTGCTTATCAACTACCTATTGTCCGCCAGGATTTTCAATAACATCAGCTCAATTTAGCGAATGCTTTGAAACAGTGGGCGAAAAATTCCTTGCCGGCGATTACAATGCTAAACATCCATACTGGGGCTCCCGTATCCTGAGCCCTAGAGGAAGGCAAATCTATAATGTTTTAATGCAAAAGCGGGATCTCAAATTTATCTCACTAGGACAACCTCCACACTGGCTTACAGATTTAAAGAAAAAGTCAGATCCCATAGATTTTGGTATAACTAAGCACATTAGGAGAAATTTAATATCGGCGGAGACAAGTTCAGATCTTTTCTCGGACCACTCCCCTGTCACATTCTGCCTTCGAGAGGATCTCATTGATAATCCTCAGGATTTGGCAACAACCAAATATAAGAATTAGTGACCACTAAGAGACGTCGAAACAAGAAATCTAGACTCATATCTAAAAAACCCTTTCTAGAGGCTGTTCTAAACATCATTCTCTATGGAGCGCAACAAAAAATTAAAAATCGCCAATTGACGGCGAATTTTTACTTAGGCTATCTAGTGGTAACTGGGCACGTAGTGACAAACATACAGATGGAACATTTGCTGAGTACATTGAAAATAAGCAGGCTACAGTAAACGCAATCAATGTTATCGAAAATGAATTAGATGTTAAAAAAGCGCCCGGGTGTGATCTAATTTGCCGAAAAATGATTAAAGAACTACCTATGACAGCAATAGTATATAAATATTAGTTCCTTATTCAACGAAATGCTTCAGAATTGCTACTTTCCGAACTTTTGGAATAACTCACAGATTATTATGATCCACAAACCTGGTAAAAATAAAACACTTATAAGTCTTTTTCCGTGGCTATCTAAACTATTCGTGGTATATCCATGAGTAATTCAAGGTTATTACTCATCGCCCAAATAGATTTAATAATTAAAACATTTTTTGTAACATAAGTAGCATAAATAATAGAACCAAGGTTATTATTTGTAATAAGCAAAAAAGAAAAACAATTAAATAAATTTTAAGTATAAAAAATAAGAAAGACCCAAATGACAAAACAATATCGTATTGTATTCAAGTGGCGGTACGTTTACAGTCCATTTGAGAACAGCACGAAAGTGTTTAGCTACGTTTATGAACATATGTGGAACTCCATAAGTAGAACACACAAGTAGACCTCACATGAAGGTGTACGATTACTGTGTCGAAAACAATTGTAAATTTTATGGGTCAAAACATATGTCATTCTGGGCATAATAAAGTATTATTTAAGTAAGTGAAATGGTTAATTTTAAGGCAGTCTAAGTTCAGCATTCTCGACAGAAAATTGAAAATAAATATTCAATATAAAAAAGGAAAGATTATGTTTTTTATAAATTGCAACAGAAGAATCTAAAATAAATATCCCAAAAAAAATAAAGACTATGATATGTTAAATAAGTGTACAAAATAAACGATGTAAAATAAATATACTAAATAAAAATAAAGATTACATGTTTTATAATTAAACATGTACAAGTGAACATTTTCTAAAAGTGAGTATCGAGAAACGTATACAAAGGACGATAAGAAAAACCCACCAATTAAAATTAAATTACATGGCGATCCTAAGGATGGGAATACTGGACAACTAAAGGACAACATCAGCAACTCCCATGAAATCAACATACAGAGCACAACAACAACACCATCAGCTACAGCAACTGCAACAAGCAAACGAAAACTACATCAACAGGTCAGACGACCACTCAGTAAGTTAAGTAAAACTAATAATTATTATTGTTATTATTATTAATTTGAAATACGTAAATAGTAGAAAGTTAAAGCAAATTACAAAAAAAAAGATATAAAGAAGTTATATAAGATAAAGGTATTTATATAAAAACTTGACAAATGGGAAACCAAGCGTCATTGCAAGAAACAGTACTTGCAGCACCAACTGCTGTCAGTGTAAGTGCAGAGGTTATTATTTTGATATGTGTAATAACAACAATAGTACGCTACTTAAAAAAATATGTAAAAAAGCAAGTCAAGAGACGGAACGTAAGAGCCCGTATTCAAAACGTTTAAAGAAAAAAGAGCATTTTTTTTGTAAATAAGTTTTCAATATGTAATAAATTGATATATATGTGTATGGATAGAGAAATTTTTTATCTAAACATAAATAGGTGTAAAATTGCAATCGTAAATTAAAATGAATTAAAACATAATCAAAGTAAATGAAATCGTAAATGTAATTGTAATATTCAAAAAAAAAAAAGAATGAGAATTTTGTATATAACAAATTTATAAAAAAAAAAAAAAAAAAAAAAAACAATAAATGTAATGTGAAATGAAGTTGTGAAATTTGTTTTGTGCTAATGGAAAAGATATATTTAGATCTAAGTAGACTAATTTCTAATGCGAGGAAGTCATTGAATAATCCATATACTACGGAAACTATTGAATCAAAAAGACAAGGTCTTAGTAAAATTAAGTTAGAGGAAGAACAAATATTAATTAGTAAAGATATTAATAGTTCTGGAG
Organism: Cordilura impudica; assembly: GCA_963682025.1. Classification (NCBI taxonomy): domain Eukaryota; kingdom Metazoa; phylum Arthropoda; class Insecta; order Diptera; family Scathophagidae; genus Cordilura; species Cordilura impudica. The sequence continues at coordinate 210,983,029 of OY821517.1, read as the reverse complement.
TAGAAGTTCATTTAGAACAATTTAACAAATTACAGAGGGAATATTTAAACGCGCTAAAATTACACGAACAAAATAGGAATAGGGAAATGGAGGATCAGAATTTACAACCACAGGCAGGAAATGTAGTAGCAATGGAGATTCCCCTGGACATGAACAAATTATCCTCGGTTTCGAAGTTAGTTAATAAATTCAGTGGCAATAAAGAGGAGGTTAATGAATTTTTAGCAAGCTTAGAGATAGTAAGTGCCGGAATAGCTGCTCAAAAACAGAAATCACTATTTGACTTTATATTTAGGGCAAAGTGAGATAGCAAGGTGCAACATAGAGTAAGACAGGTAGAGGTACCGAATAACATTCAGGAATTAATAAGCACACTAGGAAGGACATACAAACCGAAAAAGAACCCCAACGCGCTATTAAATGAATTAACGCGTGTAGTCCAGACAAATGAGTCAGTTAGGAAATTTTCAAACAGAATAGAAGCATTAATATCGGAACTCAATGAAGTACAGATTACAAGTTTAGGTGAAGAAAGCAGGGACATAGTGTCGCGGAACAATAACATTATAGCGTTTAACTCCTTCAAAAACGGATTGAGAAACCAGGAAGTTATAAGAACAATAGAGGCAAGTCGTGTTAAAACTTTCGCGGAGGCGGTAACAATAGCGGAGGAAACTGCCTCAGACATGACACAAAAACAAATAATGTATCAGAATGTACATTATAATAACGACCTCAGAAGAGTTAATAATGGTAGAGGAAACGGTAACAGTTATAATAACAATGGTAGAAACAATTATAACAATTATAACAACAATGGTAGAAACAATTATAACAATTATAACAACAATGGTAGAAACAATTATAACAACTACAATAACAGTGGTAGGAGCGGTTATAACAACAGAAATTATAATAGCAATAGTAACAGCTACAGTAGTGTAGGTAACCACAACAGTCAGAAAAGGTACAACTATAATACAAATAATAACGCCCAAGGCGATAATTATAATAACAGAGGTGGAAACGTCGATCGTGGTATAACTACAGAGGTGGTAACCGTTACAATAACAATAATAGACGCAACAATGGTGGCAATTACAACAGCGCAAACAGAGGTCGAAACGTAAACCATGTTCGAGAGCAGGGAAACTCCCAGCGTCCGGAGACTGTGACGTACACGGACTCTCTGGATCAAGACCAATAAACATCGACAGAATATATAGCATTTCATCCAATTTAAAAAACTATGTCAAGTTAGGTATACAAGGGTCAAACGATATATTGACATTCTTGATCGACACAGGAGCTGACGTTTCCTTGTGTAAGAAAGATTTTTTAAGGGATTATGAGAACGATCCGGATGATTACTGCTGTTTAAAAGGAATCTCGAAAGAAGAAATAAGATCTATGGGTTCCACCATATTGGGAATTAAAATAGGAGAAAATACAATAAAACAAAAAGTTCAAATTGTAAACGATGAATTTCCAATTTACACAGATGGAATAATTGGAAGAGATTTCCTTTGCAAATACAATTGCAAAATTGATTATGAAATTTACATCCTAACTATAAAGGTTATGGGTGAGCTGACAACGATCCCCATACACAGTGACACATACACGGTGGATATAGTCAAGATCCCTCAGAAGTCTGAAATTATTATACCTTTTAAGTTGAAACTGGAAAAAGATGGCGTAATTTGCAACAGAGAAATCGCACACGGTGTGTTTCTGGCGAACGCAATTGTTCCAAAAGACGGAAATCAACATGTAAGGTTATTGAATGTTCTTGACAAGACAACTGTGATAGAAAATTTGAAAATAGAGACTATCCCTTTAGAAAATTATAGAATCTGCAGAGTGAACAAAAATAGTACAAAATATACTAAGGATAGATTTAAAAGATTATTAGGTGAGCTTAATCTGGATAACACGGATGCCAATGCTAGGGAAGAGCTTATTACGATAGTAGAAAAGTACCATTCAGTTTTTCATTTAGATGGTGAGAATTTGACGACCAACAATTTTTACAATCAAACGATTCAATTACAGGACACAAGTCCGGTATATATAAAAAATTATCGTCTACCACCAGACGCATACAGAAGAAATTAATAATCAGGTACAAGGTCTATTGAAAAGCAAGATTATCGATCCGTCTATAAGTCCTTATAATGCTCCACTTTTGTTAGTTCCAAAGAAGGGGCAGACTGATCTGAAGAAATGGAGGTTGGTCGTTGATTTCAGGAAACTGAATGATAAAGTCGTTAATGACAAGTTTCCATTAACAAGACTAGACGACATTCTCGACAAACTTTGTAGAGCTAAGTATTTTTCGACTTTGGACATGACAAGTTCTTTTCATCAGATTGAACTTGACCATAACTCAAGGCCTTATACAGCATTTCCGACTCAGAATGGTCATTATCAATATACCAGACTACCATTTGGCCTGAAGATTTCTTCTAACAGTTTTCAACGCATGTTGACAATAGCACTCTCTGGTTTAGAGTCTGAAGCATTCTTATATGTGGATGACATAATAGTTTTTGGATGCAGTTTGAGACATCATAACGACAACTTACTCAAGGTATTCGAACGATTGTCAAGATACAATCTGAAATTGAATGCGGCGGAATGTTGTTTCCTCAAACCTGAAGTGGTTTATTTAGGACATCTGATTACTGCAGAGGGTATTGAACCCGATCCACGCAAATTCGAAGCTATTTCGAAATATCCGATACCGAAAAATGCGACGATGTCAGAAGATTTATAGCTTTTTGTAATTATTACAGAAGGTTTATAAAAAATTTTGCACAAACCGCGAACTGTTTAAATGAATTGCTTAAAAAGAAGGCAAAATTTGTTTGGTCAGAACAATGTCAATCGGCATTCGAAAGTTTGAAAATGAAACTGATTGAACCCCCTATTCTTCAGTATCCGAATTTTGATAGAACATTCATATTGACTACGGACGCATCAGATTTTGCAATTGGTGCAGTACTTTCACAAGGGAAAATTGGCGAAGATTTGCCGATATCTTTTGCTAGTAGGTCACTGAACAAATACGAAAGAAATAAACCGGTCATAGAGAAGGAATTATTAGGAATCTATTGGGGAATTCAATTTTTTAGACCATACTTGTATGGGAGAAGATTCACCGTGGTGACTGACCACAGACCGCTGGTCTCGTTATTTTCACACAAGAACCCGAGTTCGAAGTTGACAAGGATAAGACTGGAACTTTCGGATTACGATTTCGAGATTGTGTACAAGAAAGGTACTAATAACACCAATGCGGATGCTTTGTCAAGAACACAGATTGACTCAAATATATTAAAATCAATGATACCACTGGAAAACGACGAAAGTGTAAAAAAGGCACTAATAATAACTAGAGGCATGAAAAGAAAGGAAAGAACTGAGCAAATAGCAAATAAAACAAACGATGATACATCGCATAGGGAGCCTGATCAACTCCATGCATGGCATTGTTCATCCATAAATGCCGTAAAGCGCGCGAGGAAATTAAGGTTCATATTTGAAAAAAGGCCTATAAATAAAACAGATAAAAATGCATATTACATAGTAGAAAATGATGATAAAATGAATGAAACACGTGTTAGATGTGGTGATAATCCGAATTACTTAGGTAAACTTATGGAGAAACTACAATCTTATTTGCCAAATACAAAATACAGAAAATTTGCACTCGCTAAGGACGATGCAATATTTAATAAGATATCAGCAGATGAATTTAAGGATAAATATAATGAGCTCAATAATTTTGATAAAGAAAACGTCACAATAATGCTATATAACAAACCTCAAAATGTAAAGGATATAAATAAAAGAATGGAATTGATAGAGTTACATCACGACACCCCACATGGAGGACACTTTGGAGTTAGAAAAACTCTTCTAAAATTAAAACAAAGATATGTTTGGAAGGATATGACAAAAATGGTAAAAAAAAATACGTTTCAAGGTGTGACTTGTGTCAAAGAAATAAACAGATAAGACACACCAAAGAGCCACTTTGCGTTACTGATACACCTAGTGAAAGCTTTCATACTGTCGTAATCGACACAGTAGGACCATTACGTCCATCGAATAATTATAGATACATTCTAACCATGCAATGTGAATTGACCAAATATGTGATTGCCTGTCCAATGGAGACAAAGGAGGCAAAGTCAATAGCGAAGGCATTGACGGATAACGTAGTATTGAAATACGGACTATTTAATGTACTTAAGTCAGATAGAGGCACTGAGCTTACGAACGAGTTGATGAGGGAAATATGCAAATTGTTGAAACTCGAACAAAAATTTTCAACACCGTACCATCACGAAACGTTAGGCACAGTCGAAAGGAACCCCAGGGTTCTCAACGAGTATTTTTTATCTTTCGTGGAGAATGATGAATGGGATGATTGGATACCGTATTATTCCTTTGCTTATAACATCACTCCACACGTGGATACAGAGTACTCACCATTTGAACTTATATTTGGCAAATTACCGAGTTTACCCGGCGATGTCATGAATCATCAAAAGGTTTACAACTTTGAGAATTATGCAAATGAATTAAAAGTTAGGCTTAGATACTCATTTGAAAGTGGAAGAAGATTATTAAGTACAGTAAAGGAGAAGAGAAGAACAGAATCACACAAAAATAGCAATAGCATACAGTTAGAGATAGGAGATTCAGTACTAGTGAAGGCAAGCAATAGGGCAAAAAGTGAATCACCATATCATGGTCCACACACCATAGTAGGTGTAGATGATCCGAATGTATCAGTTCATATCAAAAATAACGTGTAGTCATTTCACAAGAACTTGTTAAAAAAATATAAAAATTAAAATTTCATTTACATATGTAAACATCATAGAAAAGAAAAAGAAAAATATTTATAACATAAAATACCACAACAATAATGTAAAAAGGTAATCCTACAATTTTCATTTTGATATTTATAAAAATTGATTTCTCTTAAGGGCGAGGGTATGGTATATCCATGAGTAATTCAAGGTTATTACTCATCGCCCAAATAGATTTAACAATTAAAACATTTTTTGTAACATAAGTAGCATAAATAATAGAACCAAGGTTATTATTTGTAATACGCAAAAAAGAAAAACAATTAAATAAATTTTACGTATAAAAAATAAGAAAGACCCAAATGACAAAACAATATCGTATTGTATTCAAGTGGCGGTACGTTTACAGTCCATTTGAGAACTGCACGAAAGTGTTTAGCTACGTTTATGAACATATGTAGAACACACAAGTAGACCTCACATGAAGGTGTACGATTACTGTGTCGAAAACAATTGTAAATTTTATGGGTCAACACATATGTCATTCTGGGCATAATAAAGTATTATTTAAGTAAGTGAAATGGTTAATTTTAAGGCAGTCTAAGTTCAGCATTCTCGACAGAGAATTGAAAATAAATATTCAATATAAAAAAGGAAAGATTATGTTTTTTATAAATTGCAACAGAAGAATCTAAAATAAATATCCCAAATAAAATAAAGACTATGTTATATTAAATAAGTGTACAAAATAAACGATGTAAAATAAATATACTAAATAAAAATAAAGATTAAATGTTTTATAATTAAACATGTACAAGTGAACATTTTCTAAAAGTGAGTATCGAGAAACGTACACAAAGGACTACAAGAAAAACCCACCAATTAAAATTAAATTACAAATTGCTCTTGGCAAAAATTTTGCCTTATCTTACCGAAAATGATGTGATATCAACACTGTTGTGAAACAGAGTTTCACATGTATAAGATTAGTATAAGATTAGATTATTGATAATAATAATAATTATAATAATAATAATAATAATAATAATAATAATAACAATTAAAATATAACATAACAGAAACAATAATAACACTGCAAGTAAACATAACTGAAATATAAATTCATTAATTAATAACGATCGATTTTTCTCGAGCGTAATTATTAAATGTTTATTCAAGAAACATACATACAACCCAATTTGGCATGGTAACGTACATTGGCTCATTTGCTTATGTTTGAATTTTTTGTCACTTTCAATGTGGAGCAATACGATATTGTTCCGCATTGACAGGTGTTGTGCTGTTTATTTTTTTTTACCATGCGTTGGCTTGTTTATGTTTGTATTCTTTTTTTTAGAGTTTTTTTTGTATCGCAATGTTCCGTTATTGCAATTTTTAGCAATAACCTTGATTTAATTCTCTTTTGTTAATTTCCGCGTATATTAAATGTAAACGTATGTCTTTTTGTTTTTCCCACGGTACTTGCATTGTTATTATTTGTTTTCTTTTTGTTATTGGTTAAGTTAGCTATTTAAGTATGCCATGGCCATGAACTGCATTGAGTTATGGTTAATGTTTGTTTTCTTTTTATACATTATCAATGCAATTTTTGCTTTTATTTTTGTTGTAGATATTTTTAATTAGTTTTAAGATTCAATATAAATAATGGGGGAAAAGTCAGAACAGTTGCAGATGAAGATAAGTAAGTGCGCTGATCTGACTTAACCGTGAGAGAGCCTACTTGTCTTTGCCTATCCTTTTTTCTTTCCTTTTATAGCAACATTGACGCCGTTTGGGCGTCGATTGACAGCGCCTGCCAGCGATAAAACACAATAGGCAAATCCGCGGTTAGGGCCTGATAGGGATTTGTTGTGTTAATAAATTTATGTGAGGTTAGTCCTTGGTAGTTGGTCTTAAGACTTAGAGACTAAAGGCTAATGTCATATAGGTTATAGTCTTATATTTTGTAGTGTTTTGGGGTTATAGCTACGGTGATCAAGCTGCTGGAATATAGCCAAAACATTAATGGCGCAGCCGGTAGGATGCGTCATTTCTTTCGTTTCAGCGGTTTAGTATACAACATTAATGGCGCAGCCGGTAGGATGCGTCATTTCTTTTGTTTCAGCGGTTTTGTACACAACATTAATGGCGCAGCACATTATTTAAATATGGGTTGCGAGTAGGGTTTGAATATTTATGAGTTTGAATATTTATTGGTTTTTATTTTGTGCAACATATTTAAGTGAGTTTTAATTTTATTGGGATTTTAATTATGAGTATGTTTGTTCGAAAGCGCATCATTTTTATATAAGTGGTCCGATTGTTTTTTTTTTTTTTTAATTGTTTGTGAAAATTAGGTTATTGATGAATTTCCAGGAATTTTAAATTACAGATGAATGTTTAATTATAGGTTGGTTTGTTCAACATATGGTTTTAGCAATCAAAGCGATATAAGTTTTTCTGTTTTTGTTTTATTTAGAACTATAAAGATCATTTTTTTTTTTACAGTTTAGTAGGGACTGGGTTGGTAAATTCGTATGGAGCAAACACTGGTCGAATTAGAACAAGCGAAACAGCTGCTAGCGGACTTCATTGCAAAGACGGATTATTTCCTCGAAAGGCTTTGGGGTGAAGTCAGACGTCGGTGCCAGACCCAGGAGAATTTTCATCTCATAAGGACTAAGGTTGACGGTACCTGGAAAATCACTAGATTGGAAGAGGCCGATCTAGTGCTAGAGGAGTTGTGCCGGTTGGTTGAAACTCAAGAGGAGTGTAATACCGGGAAGATCTTGGAGCTCAAGGAGGAATTGGAGGCTCTCCAAAATCAAAACAAGAGACTTAAGAACGAAATTCAGGAGAATCTAAAGGAGGCCGAGATTTTAGACAAGGAGAACGAGGCCCTACGGAGGACAATATCGGGTACAGGCGCGTCCTCGGTCAGAAGATTAGAGTTCGAGGACCTCGAGGAAGCCAATAGGAGAATTTCCGAGTTGTAGGGTCAGCTACGTTTAGCACAACAAGAGCGCAGTATACAGACGGGGATCTGTACCATAAGGAGCCTAGGGGGCAACAGCCAACGCAGATGATGTCCTCCCAGGATATTCTGAAAACGGTCAAGGCGTTAGTGCCTACGTTCGGCGGCGAGCCATCGCCAAGCCTGCAAACAGAAGTGTATAAATTCATTGATGGATGTAGATTGGCGACGAAAGGGGTACCGCCGGAAAAGGTGGAGGAATATTTAGAAATTGTGAAACAGAGGATTTACGGGGATGCGTACCAGTTGGTGAGGTTACGTACTTTTACGTCAGTGGATGAGTTGTTGGCAATTGTAAAGTCAACATATTTAAAGAGTAGGTCGCTTGACTCGGTGCTAAGGGAGCTATATGAAGCCTGCCAAAGGAGGGATGAGGATGTGAGACAGTTTGCTAGGCGTCTTCAGATATTAGCAGCAACAGCTCATGCCATACTAGATGAAAACTATAATGGGAGAAAGGACGAGATAATGACTATTGAGATAGAAAGAAAGGTAAAGTCAGCATTCACATCTGGCCTGAGGGATCCAATGCTGCGTGGTAGGATGTTGGCAACCAGCTCATGTAAGTTGGACGATCTCTTGATTGAAGCACTGGCGGCTCAAGCAACTCTTTGGCGGGGGGATGATCCTCCGTTAAGGGGTGTAAACTTTAACGAGGAGTACACCCGCGAGGATCCAGTCTCGGGTCTCGTGGCAGCCGTAGAACAGTTGTTGCGCAGGACGGAGGCAGATAAGGCAGCTCCGCTCAACAATGCTGGGTCAAGTGGTACGGCATACAATAATGCTGGGTCAAGTGGCAATGCATACAATAATACTGGGTCAAGTGGCAATGCATACAAAGCACCGCCCTGTTCGTTCTGTCAACGGGCGGGACACACTCGTGATGTATGCTGGACGAGGAAAAAGACCCCATATTGTGTTGAATGTAGAATATACGGCCATGAGCCAGGTAGGAGCTGTGGTAGGGGACCCTCGACGATAGAGAGAGGGCAACCTGGAGGTTCGAGACCAAAAGGGAAATGCTATAATTGCGGCAAGGAGGGACATTTTGGTAGGCAATGTACACAGGGGAGACATGTGTCGGGAAACGGGCAGGGCCACCGACTCGATCACGCGAAAGTCTAATACCGTTGGTAACATCGGAATCTGCGAAGGCGGCTGAGGTAGGACCCATTGCGGGGTCGGATATGAATATAGGGGGGATTTCAGCTAGGTGTAGTTACGCAGATTCGGTGTTTGTAAGATTGCCATGTGCTTGGGCAAAGACGGGGTGTCTGAATTTATTAGTGGATACAGGGGCAGACACCAGCCTGGTAAAGGACAGCCTTACGGGGGATATTAGTGTGGACGGGACGGTGGTAAAGGACCTGCGAGGAGCATTCGGAGGATTCTCCAGAACTATAGGGTTAGTCAGGATTGAGCATTCGGACATCGCCGAATTGGGGTTCGATATGCATTGTGTGGATAAGCATGATAATTTGCCGGGAGATGGTATTTTAGGTCGCGATAATCTATGGGGACGTTCCGTCACTGATACGATTAATCTTTCTCTGAAACTGTACTCGAATGGAGGTGAGTGGAACTTACCTCTGGTTTCTTTGAGGGAGGCCACGGGTTCGGGGGCAGTAAATATTGTGGAGAAAACCATAGTGGCGAAGGCGAGGACAGTGTCTATTGCAACTATGGGGATCAATACCAAACATACTACAGTGGTCGTGGAGAAGCAAGAATTGTCGCCAGGAGTATATCTAGGGGCCGCGCTAACCAATGTAAAGGATGGGGTGGTGAAAGCGCCCATTTTGAATTCTACTGAGGTTGACTACTACTTAAAGGATGGGTTTATGCCAAAATTCAGTGGATTAGTAAATTTAAAAGATCCAGGTGCGGGTTTGGTGACGCACGTGCAGGAGGTGGATGTCAAGGAGAGGGTCGGTAGGATAATGGCCACAATAAAAACCGATGCCGACTTGAATAGTGAGGAAATGTCGTCCATTCAGGCGATATGCGCAACGTACCATGATATCTTTTGGTTAGAGGGTGATAAACTATCTTGAACGAATATGATAAATCATAAAATTCCCGTGCAGCCTGGACAGCTGCCGATTAATCAGAAGCAGTACAGGTTACCTCAGATTCATCGTGAGGAAATTAATCGGCAGGTCCAGAAGCTCCAGGACGATGCACAATAGGTTAAATGACAGCTTTTTCTGTGCTAAATTGATAAAAATCAAAGTGCCGTTTTACTATTGTTGTTGTTGTTTTTTAATTGGAAATGCTTCAAAACAAAGACATGTGATTTTTTTTTGCGTTTAAAAAAAGCACCGTTACACATTTGTAAGTCAAAGTCAATCAATGCAATTTTTTCTACAAACGTGCAAGAGTGTTCAATAGTGCAAGGTCAACTTTAAGTTTGTATTTCTCGATTTCTGTATATTATTATTTATTAATTTAAATGGAAAATAAAGAGACAGGTAAGTACTACTGTTTTTAATTATAACTGCTTTATATATATGTCGATATACTTGGAAAGAACTCATTAGACAACATTACCTTAAAAGGGGTCCGTTTATTTGTAAACATTTACATTCCGTAAGCGTTTAAAAATTTTGACCCCATTTGACCTCTTTCATATTGATAAAATAGATTAAATATAATGTAATGAGTAATTTCGGTTTGTGGCAAGTTGCGATTATTTGCGTTTTATGAGTTATGCCTTTTCTTGTAGGTAACCTCTGTATCAAAAAAAACGATCTGACGAGGAGATGATAAAGTAACTATCTAAAAAGAAAAGAAAAAATACAAAACGATTTTTGGAGAAAGCTTGGACTTCGCGTGGACATGCCCAGAGTAGGTGGTTTTGGTTCCACAAATGACGGAAACACTGCTCGTCGAGCTTTTTCTGAGCATGATATTTTTTCTGAAATAACTGATGTTGGCAAAGATATAATATTTCGATTCAAAATAATTTTGATTTGCTTATCCTGCCAGTTCAAAATAGATTCAAATAAATTTTAAATATATTGCTTTGACACAGCAAAACGTTTTCAGGTGCTATATCCCTGGTTGCCAATGACTGCCACGGTCCATAAAGTGCTCATACACTCAAAACAAATAATAGAAAACAGCGCACTACCAATAGGTTTTCTTGGAGAAGAAGCTTTTGAATCGCGACACAAGATATAAAAGGCCGATCGGTTGCTTCACGGCCGCAAAAACAGCCGCACCAATAACCTGTTAGATGTATTTAATAGGGCTGTCGATACTTCAGATCCATTCATTTCCACAACATTTTTAGCCAGACGCTTACAAAAGCGTAAACGTTCTTCACTTCCACCTGAAGTTATTGAGCTATTATATTGCAGCGAATCCATAGAAGAATTTCAGCTTAGCAACCAAGACGAAGAAATTAATGAAATTGATGATATTGATGAAATTGATGAAAGTGAAGTAGCCCTTTTTGATTTAAATTTACAAAATGAATTAGATTTAAGAAATTTCTAAATGTTATATTATAATAAAAAAAAATCAATTGAATGCATTATGTTTGTTTTAATGGTTGAAAAAGGGTTAATTATTGGTCGTTAATGGGTAAAACGAAATTTTTTTAGATAGCGTTACACTTACTTCTGGAACTGTTACAGGCTTTGGTTTGAATACCATGTTTTTGTATGCATGTTTTTGTAATGGTTGAAAAAGGGTTAATTATTGGTCGGTAATAGGTTAAATTCCATTTTTTTAAATAGGGTTAAACTAACTTATGTAATTCTTACAAGCTTTAGTTTGAATACCATGTTTTTGCAGTAGTTACTAATTTCGCACAGAAAAAGCTGTCATTTGACCTATTGTGCAATCCCATACAAATTTTTTGGGAGTAAGTTAATTTTTTTGACGAGTTGTTCATCGGGGACTTAGTATGCAATGCCTGGTAAGCATAGTGAACCATTTTTCAAGTCAAAGTCCTTTGGATCCCGGGCAACACCGGGTAAAAACAGCTAGTTGAAATATACAAACTAAGAAGGGAAGTTAACTTACATTTTATATCCTTTGTAGCTATTTTATTAAATAAAAACTTTTGAAAATTTTTACACTTTTTGTTTGTTTGTTTTATTTCTACATTTTTATTTATTTCATGTAAACATATGTTTTAGCTTAAGAATCATATGTTATCTATAAACCGAGCTACCACATAATTCTTTAGTCAGTTTCACAATAAAATTTTAAGTAATTTTTGCATGTTTTTTCTTAAGTTAATAATAAAAAGGTGTTACAAAAATATTTTCTTTTAAAAAAACGTTTTATTTGTTCATTTAATTGTTTTTTTCCTTCAATTTCATTCAATAAAAATGCCTTCTCTGGTTTTAAGTGAGTTAGGCATACCCAAAAAAAAATCGACATTCAAATAAATTGGATTTTACTCGCATCACTACTGTTTCAAACATAAATAAAGTAGTGGCAGTCATATGAAAAAAAAAAATAAATTAGTAATTTGAGTGAAATATTTTTTTAAATTCCTTTATTTGTAATAATTAGTGCATAAAGAATCTATTTTCTAATTGAAAAAAATTATAATGGAAAATAGTTTGTGTAAATAAAAAGGTTATAGAACAACTAGATGACTGTGTGGCGCCTAGGCGCCCGTTTATTTTGACTTTAACAAGTCAGAATTTTCCTATATTTTATATATGTACGTATGTTTAAAAAATTAATTTTAATGTTTTTAAACTTTCTTAAAAAAATCGAAAAACAGTTGTAAAAAATACAAAACAAAAACTCCGTTTTTCAAATGAAGTTTTGAAATGGTCTTTTTATGAATATTTTCGCAAAAGTTTGCCAGTAGCCAACCTTTGCTTTATATTTTCTGCTTCTATACATGAGTTTTTAATATTATATGATTTTAAAAAATATTTTATTTTGATAGAAACTCGAAAATTTTAGTCTTATTAAGACAAAATATAAATATGTATCTTTTTAATAATATAATTTATGTTTTATAACTTTTTAAAATGCATCAAAATAAGTAAACTTATTCAACTAAAAAAAGTTTTTAAGCCTTTCGGACAAAACAAAAAAATATTACGGTTATAACGAACTTAGTCTAACGAACTAATTTGGCCGGTCCCGCCGAGTTCGTTATATTGTAGAAAAAAAGAAAAAAAAAAACGTTTTAGAGCAAGGTTCCTAAAAGTTTCTTGAGGGGGGTAAGGTTTTAAATGTTAAAAAAGTCGTATATTCATAATTATTTTTTGAAGATATGAATAATATCGGATTATTTATTTCATATACATGTTATAGCATAACATTTGAAGAATCTTTGAAAAAAATTTCAATTAAAAACTTTAATAAAGAAGTCCGTGACAGCGAATCTCCGGAGGCGTTGTTGTTTTGGGGTGAACATCATAACTCGTTACCGGATCATGTGAAATAAAAAAATCGAAATGCTTTTAAAAGGTGACATGTTTCCTAAGGTACTGACCAAGAGTTTTTTCTATTATTATTATTTTTTTTTTTTTTTGGCAGCATTTTGAAGTGAAAAACGATTTTTGCTATACAATTTCGGCAATTTGTTGTTAAGAAATGGGGAAGAAAATGGAATTAAAAAAACCATTCGTGGTTACCTAATGATTTATGTGTAGATATAGTGTCTAAAATTTCAAAAGAATCGGTCAAGTAGATTTTGAGTTATGATGTTCACGGACTTCGAACATATATATGCGAGAAAATCGGTTTAAAGTTTTTTAAAAACTCATTTATATACTATATACCGTATGAGGCCGGTCGCTGGAAACGCTGTATCTTCTTAAGTTTTGCGCTGGGTTACTTAAAATTTTAATACAACATTCTCGACATGTTGTGCATTCAGAAAGTGAGATGCAAAAATAGGTTTTAAAACCTACCACCCCTTCAGGAAGCGCAAACACCAATACACCTACACAAAAGAGAAAAAAAATATTTCATATTTCATTATACATGTAAACTGAAAAAAGAGAAGTACATTTTTTGCAAAGTTATCTATAAATCCAAAAAAAAAAATAAAAAATAAGGGCGTATTAGTTTTACTTCAAAAAAAAACTTATTATTCTAAATCGCCTTTAATTTTTCAATAAATTATTGAAATTAAAATCTTAAATATACCTATTTACGTAATTTACGTTTGTCTAAATTTTTTGAAAGCAAATTATGCAAAAATTAATACTATGATTATTTTCCCGCCTCTCTTCTGAAATTACAATGTAATTTAATTATACAAAGTTATTATTGCACTATTTTTTCAAGTGCATTTCAATACAGAGCTTTGAACGAAATCATACGTTGGACAACAACAAAATCCACATTGAAGATCTCTTTTCTCTCAAATATTTATCAAAAAAAGCATACTCTTTGGTAAGTGTTGGGTATCAGAGTACCTGAGCGAAAGCACTTCTAACAATACAAAACAATTTTGAGATGAAAAACAAAACAGACAAACGGAAAACTTTAGTTTGATGAAAGAAGTATGTATGAATATCGGACGACGTTAAATGAGAAAAATAAAAATGTTTAAAATTTCATTAATTAATTTTTTTATGCATTTTTTGAGTTCAACTTATTCCATATGTAACACGAAATCTGATATGTAGTGCTATTGTCGTTAGCAGTGCTGCCAATTTTGACAACTTATTGTAATTTCGACGATTTTTCAATATGTTAAAATGATTACAAAATATGTATAGATTTAATTCTGGGTCAAGTCGTTTCAAAACGGAAATACCTTGAATAACATCTCCATTTAAGATTTAAGTTTTAATTACGGCTATACTTTAAACCTATCTTATAAATATAAATAAAATTATTTAGTTGATTGCTGTGTTCAATTTTTTTCGTTAAAATTTCATTACTAATACATTTTTATATATAGAAATAACCAATGATGTAATAATATTCGTAATATGAAAATTTTGGCGATTTAGTTTCCAAAATTGTAGATTTTCAGAAGATTTTATTAGCAGCACTGGTCGGTAACATAGAAGAGAGAAAATTGTGTGTGGGTTTGTATAAAATGAGAAAGATTAAATTTTGTTTGTGTATTTCCCATAGCTTTGTAGGGAGTGCTATGTGTGTGTATTATTTCAGCGTTACAGAATCAGTCAGTCAGTCAGTGAGTCAGAGATCAGCGTAAATATATTTAAGACATCATCTCTAAAATTGTGTTTTATTAACATAGACCAGTGATCAAGAGTTTTTTTTTTTAAATCAACAGAAAATGTAGACGTTTTTTAAAATCTTTTTTTTAAATAAAATCAATGTCTAATATTAAAATAATGCAAGGGTCAATAAAAAACATGTTAAAGTTTAAATATCAATTGTTTTTTTATCTCTTCAGACCTCTTTAGTAGAAAAAAGGGCAGTTGTTTTGATTTCACAAATTAAAACAATAAAAAATATTCTTATTGAAGTTAGAGAACAGCATAAAACTTTTAGATTTAAGAATTTTTACATCTACGAGTTATTTTTTGTGATAGTGAATTCAATAACATGGGCGAATGTGTTCCGAATACGGTTAGAGGGTATCAAAGATTCGGCACAGCCGAATTTAAACTCTTCTTTTTATAAAATGTAAAAAAAAATATATTTTGGTTTTTTTATTTTTTCTTAATTATTTATAAATATTTCTAAAGAGTAAAGCACCCTTTATGAACTGGGGTCTAATCGTCGCATTCGTTATCGAAACTTTTCAATCAAAATAATTTTTTTATTCTACAAGATAAAATACTAAGACTAATTTTACTCTGTCACAGTTAACATATTATAGCCCCTAGTTAAGAGTAAAAGTGAACCGAGGTCCGTCTTCTTTAAATGTAATTTCGTTTGATATTACTCGATATCGAATGAGCGATTAGCCCCTTATTTATGTGATTTTTGCCATATAATTTTGCAATATAGGCCAAACAAACCAACGAGCCAACTATTTGACGAAGAAAAGCAGCGCGAGCTTGCAAAAACGGATAGAAATTTACCAAACGGATAGAAATTTACCAAACGCACTAGCAAAATATGTGAAATATTTCAAGCCTCTTTAAATTTTACCATTTAATTTTTATGATTTTTATTAACACAAAAAAGTAAAAGAAAATAATAAATTGTATATAAATATTTACAAATGAAAATATTTATAAAACAAGATTAATTTTGAAAAAAAAATTGGGTTAGCTTCAAAGTCATTAGGCCACAAAACCGTTTTTATAAAAACTTCACTTTTTTATACGTTTTATTAAAATGAATTTTTATACAGATTTGATTTAATGACTTGAACAACACAAATTTTCGAATTTAAGACCATATTCAATGTGCAACAATGTGTTCGCTGAATCAGGAAAAATTTAATAAAACAAAACCAGTGAGAATGGCAAAATAAACCCATACAATTCATACATTACATTACGTGCCATTATTTCATATTGTATACTTACGAAAATATACTTCATCACGCTTAATGGAAACATGGTAATTATTTTGGGTACAATCTTATTCTAGTTAAGAAATAAAAATATAAACTGAACGAGAATCATGAGAAGTAGATTTTTAAATTGTTTCCATCTTGTTTGTCTAGTGAGAGCCAAATGGTTATACTCTTACTCTCATCGATAAACCATTCGTTCACATGTACAAACAAACAGACAGACCGACAAACAGACGGACATTGCTAAGTCGACTTTTTATAAGATATTCTAGATCCTTATATATATAGTTTATGGTGTCTTCGGAATTTATTTCGATGATTTACAAACGGATTTGCCAATCGTCGCGGTAGTGTGGAGGGTATAAAAACGATATCGGTGAAACGCCCTGATGTAAGGCATATTATCAAGAGTATACATACTATAAAAATGTTTTGTATTTTAAATTTTCAATGCAGATTTTTTTTACGAAAATGCCATTTCACCAGAAGCTCATTAAAACGATTGCTTTTGTTCATACTTTGAAGATTTTGCACAATCGCAGTGAATAAGTTGAGCGTGTAACGCATTTTAGTGGGATTATACATTTTGTATGGAATTTATTTATTATCAGTGCATCGATAAAAATATGTACATATATGTATATGTATATATGTACAATTTATGAAAATATTTCTTTATCTTAGAGTATTAACACAATCAGATCGTGCGGTATTTTTCATATAAAATTGACATAAAAATCGCATGGCATTACCGCACCGAAGCAAACTTTATTTTATTTTCATTGCGGAGTTTCTCATATTCTCATTCTCTCTCTAATGTTGCCATTATTTTGCAAAATTTTTCCAAACAAAGAACATGTTTTTGATGATTATAGAAGTTATTGATAAAACGTCATTTAATTTCAATTACACCAAAACAATATGAACAAAAATATTAGAAAACTGTAGTAAAAAAAAGATATACACAAAATGTGAACACTGAAATTGAAAATTTTTTCCGTCGACGTTGTCCGAAAAATATCTCGCAGGGTCTGATTGTGTTTATACTCTAAGTCCGGAATCCGAAAGCAAATAAAAACTTTTATTAAGAAATCAATGTCTAATATTAAAATAATGCAAGGGTCAATAAAAAAGATGTTAAAGTTTAAATATCAATTGTTTTTTTTATCTATTAAGTCCTCTTTAGTAGAAACAAGTAAGAGTGTTAAATTCGGCTGTGCCGAATTTTTTGACTTGTTGTTTTCATATAAAATTGACATAAAATTCGCAAGGCATTACCGCACCGAAGAAAACTTTATTTTATTTTCATTGCAGAGTTTCTCGTATTCTCATTCTCTCTCTAATGTTGCAATTATTTTGCAAAATTTCTCTAAACAAAGAACATGTTTTTGATGATTATTGAAGTTATTGATAAAACGTCATTTAATTTCAATTACACCAAAACAATATGGACAAAAATATTAGAAAAAATTAGTAAAAAAAAGATATACACAAAATGTGAACACTGAAATTGAAAATTTTTTCCGTCGACGTTGTCCGAAAAATATCTCGCAGGGTCTGATTGTGTTTATACTCTAAGTCCGGAATCCGAAAGCAAATAAAAACTTTTATTAAGAATTTTTTTTTTTCAATTTTTGTAATGCACATACGTTGTGTATCGAACTAATCTCATTCACTTTTAGAACAAGATAATATAAATGAATTCGATTTGTTTTAATCACAGATTCAATATCTGATATGTGAGTGCGTTTTTTTTTTTTTTTGCTAAATGTCTTTAAGTGATGAAAACGTTCAGTCATTGGGTGCAATAATTTTTGGACATTTCATAGTGTCCATAGATAATTGTAGAATGCTTAATACATCTATTCATAAAGGTGTCTGCGAAGCAGTTATACTATAAACGGGTTAACTTAAATTTCAAGAAATTAAAACTGATTATGAAATATCGTTGATATCATAAAAAAGAACATTTTTATGAAGTGAAAATCATATACATACATATGTTGATGTGACGTAATGGTATTGAATTTACATATATGAATTGAGTTCTAAAAAAAATATTACCTCTTCCTGAATTACAGCAAATAGCTGACGAGTAAGGGGATTTTGATGGAGTTGCAATTGAATCTGCCTTTGTTTATACGCCGGTGCATGAGGATTTAGTTTTGTTGTAACGACCGTTGCATTTTGTTTGATGCCTGTGCTATCGAATTCACTACCGTTACTCTCATTTGATAAACTTAGTTTTAGTTCGGTCGGTGTCGCTTCTTTCAAATTCAATTGGCTAAAACTACTGTTTTTGACATTATCTGAAATTTGTTTCACTTGAACTATATTTGTATTGCCACATTGCTTTGCAACATGTTCAGCCGATGAAATAAATGTAAGTTTGATACCTGTGTCATCGATTTTTTCATTTTGAAAAGGAACCCAGGCGCTATTAGTTAATGGATGACTTTCGCAGTTTTCTTTCAAATATCCTTGATAAGAATGACAACTTTTTGAATCTCGAACAAGCGTTGTCCTTGGAGGGTTAACTGAGTTATCAGCAAGAGGAGCTCCTTGGGATTTCTGATATTGTTCTTTTAAATCCTTGACACTAAGTTTATTAAATAAACAGATATCTGGAACATCTTTTTGAACATCATTATTTATTTGCATTAAAGGAGTATAGGATGGTGGACAATAGTATGTTGGCATCGCTTTTGGCTTTTGAAAACTATTGCTACCGGAGGGGAAACAAAAATTTGTATATTCGTCTGTGTTGTTTAGTGTTGTCTTGAACTCGTTGAACTGCAATTTATTGTTCCCTTCTAAATCTTCCTCCCTAGATGTCGTCATATTCGATATGGCTTTGCGAGGAAGAGAAAGTGTATGGGCAGGTTTTCGATGCGTGTGATCTTTAAGGTTTCGAATTTCGAGAATATTTCTATACATTCTACTCTCGCTGTCTGTCGTTTGTATCAGATTAAGCATTTTCGAGTTGGTAGCTTTAAGACTCAAAGTTTTGTTTATTTCGTTAAATTGTGCAAATTCAGTTTGTGGGCCTGTTTTGAAATTGAAATGCGTAGATATCGAATCTGTTTGATGTATTCTTATATCTAACGAGAACGGTTGATGATTGATTATTAAATTAAAATTGGTAGATGCAACAATTAGTGTACCTGATTTTGATTTCATTAATTTGATCTCATTATTTCCACTTTTATCTACTAAATATTGATCAATTGAGTGATCTGGAGTGTTCACATGTTTATGGATAGACTCCCATGATGAATTCTTGGAGGCCATTACGGGACCTATATCTGAAAAACATATATATATATATATATTAAAAGCTATAATCTAGTCAAGGTCAAAAATCAATTTTGAGAAATCTTCTTTAATAACTGCAAAATGGAGGCTAATGTGAATTAAATAACATACTCAAATATTGTACTGGTGATGGAGGACTTGAAAAATTACTGCAGCAACTAATAGTATCGAGGAGTCCGTCTAAAGAGATTGCATCTGTTGATATGTACATAAAATTATCGGTGGAAACATATGCGTATTTTCTCGTTATTTTCTAAAAATAAAAGAATATTATTTACAATTGGTGTTTGTTGAGAGCTGTTTTACAAGTGACTGATTATATACCTTATGTGGAGCTTCTGATTCATCACTTTCATCGTTGCTGGAATAGGTGCTATAAGAACAATCGCTCGTTAGAAAATTATCACAATCTAGTGCAATAACTTCTCTTGCATTAATGTTTTGTTTATGATCAAGGCCAGCTCTTCGATTCGAACTTAAATCAAATATTTGATCACCACAGTCGATTTCATTGCAGTGAGCACTTTTAAAGAAGTTTCTCCTAATTGGTATTCTCGAACGAAACGATGCCGATTTACGCAATTTTGACATGTTGTGGACATTACGACCATTATCAATGTACTTTTATAATAATATTTATCGAGTATACATATGTATAATTTCGTTTCTAAACAAAACTAGATATCAATATAAATTGCTTGCGTTTCAATTCGTATAAACAATTAAATAGAATTGTGTTTAACATAGAAATATCAATTCTTATATGTATATACATATGTACATGTGTACTACAGACATATGAACATATATATGTCCCCAATAAGTGGTGTTTCGCAAATTATTATTGCTCGGGTTTTAAATTTTTTTGGAGGTTTGAGCTACTATAAAAGATTAAGTGTTTGGAGTCGGCATCCATATTAATGAAATCAATGCACTTTACTAGTCAAGGATATGCCATCTAGCGACAAAATGCTTAAATTCATACTTTTTGTAAATTATTCGTTTGACGTTAAATGGTCTTGTGTTATGAAGCCTAGGCGAATCTGACGCTTGTGATACATTTGAAAAAAAAAAATGCAATATGTAAATTTCTATGACGCATTGTTTGTTTGATTATTGTTACTTGCCTGTTTATTTGCTGAATATATGAAATCTTTAAAAATAAATGAAAATAAAATTTATGAAAAATAGACGAAACAAATAATTATTTGAAATTAAAACATAAAAGTCGAATAAACATACTCATTAGCGCAGCTTATTTTATATTTTTTAAATATACATATTTTTTTTCATATTGAAAGTAGAGAAAAGAAGAAACACAACTTTTTTTAAATAAAACTTAATGTAATTTGAAATATCTAAAATCTATTTAGAAAGAGATTCCGATAAACGATATTATAAAAAATAAATAAATCCACTTGGCAATACAATTTGTATCTATGAATTAACATTTATAATGCAAACAATTTTAATTCATTAAATTTTCTAGTTAATTTTTTGAAAGACTTATTTATCGTAACGATCTTGCGTAACATCGGAAACTTGTTTGTTGCCAGCAAAGAGTTTTCACTGATAATGAGAATATAATATCTCTCGCAATTGTTTTTGGGTATAGGAAACTCATCTCATTTTATTGGCCGAAGAGATACTTAAGTTCCATTCAGTGGCGATATTTATATAGAGTAAATTAACTAAAATTTGTGAAATTTAATTTTAATATAATTTGGCAGCTCTTGAAAAAATTACATCTTTATAGAATATATAATCCAATGATTTTTAAATAACATCATGATTAATGATCTTTAAAATATTGAAGATTAAAAGGAAACTTGTACACCAGGATATTTTTAAGTGTTGGATAACCGCTTATTTATAAATGATACAAGTAATCTTTGTAGGGATGGTTTCCAGGTCATATTGTTCCAAATTAAATTCCGAAATAAAAAAATCCAATTCTCTGGCATTTTTTAAAATCTACCATTAATTTAAAGCTTTTGTGAACAATGTCAAAATAATTTTGGCGTAATATCAAAAATGTTGTCTGTAATTGTAAAAAAAATTTAAATCGGAGAAATAATCGGAACAAATAAGAAATTGTCACTTTAGCTGCAAGTAGGATTATTGTCCAAATATGTAACGAAGTCCCGTATTAACATATATGGATGTGGCGCAGGTTAAAATCAAAACACTTGAAACCAACGATGAAATACGGTTCAGCTAGTCCTGGAGAATATATTTAAATATTTGAAGAACCAATTTGCCCATATCCAAGGAAAACTGGGTCTAAGCAACAACTACCTCCTCCACCAGTACAACAATTTCAATCACAAGACGTATAATGTATAGTTGTGGTTTTCATAACTGTCCATATGCTATGGATATAAATTCACGTTTACCCCATCGACAATATCAAATTTTCTCAGTAAGTAAATGATTTTGACTGCGAAAGGTTATCTTAACGCGATTGTTTACGTGAGTGAATTGTGTTTTCTATTTTGCTAGAACCAAGAAAACTTAACATTTCAATAATATACCAAAATCCATACATACCAGGGGTCGAATCGTCGCGTTCGTTATCGATATTTTTCCATCGAAACAATTCTTTTATTTTCCAAAATAAGAGTAATTTTACTCTGTCACAGCTAACGAGTTATGGTCCATAGTCAATAGTAAAAGTGAAACGATTCTGACGATTGTTCGTCTTCTTTAAATAATAAACCAAAGTATGGAATTGCGATTGATTTTACTCGATATCGAATGCGACGATTTGCCCTCAGTTTATTATTACAATTATTTAAAAAAAGAAAAAAAAAACTTTAAATGGGAAAAAAGCTTGGGTGCTCCTCCGGATGAGTTGATTCTCCAAAATCAACCAACATTTACTATGAACAAAAATAAAAAATTACCAATTTCTACCAATGGCCCTAGATATTTACAAATGATCAGAATAAACAATATTAATAAAACTCAACTAACTGATAACATCAACAGCAAAGGAAAAATGTAGAAACCTTAGCAAATGTTTCTCCATTCTTAATAAAAAATATATTGATTGTGTTTGCGGTAGTGAAGTCGATATGTGCAAAAATATTCGTGATGGTAGCATGATAAAAACCAAGAGCAATTTACAAGCCGCAAAACCCATTACATTGACTTCCATTTCACCCACTATACAAGGTGAAATCCGTGAACACTCTACTGAACTATTCAAAAGGCGTTATATACTCCAAGGATCTTGGAGGAATAGAAGAAAATGAAATACTCAACGAGCTTAAAAGCCAAAACGTCACAGAAATAAGAAAAATACAAAAAAAAAAGTAGATAAGCAACTTGTGCAAACTGGACTAATAATTAGTACATCAGCCACTCTCAATTTTTTAAGAGAATTTAAACATAGGCATGAAAAAGTCAAATTACACCCTTATGTTCCATATCCACTGAGATGCCGTAAATGTGTTCGATTTGGACATACAAAAAACACTTGTATTAATGCAGAAATGTGCCCAAATTGTGCTTTAGCATATCATTTTGAAAAAGACGGTGAAATATGTAACAACAACGAAAACAGCAAACAGAATTCTTTTGATAAAGCCTGTGCGGTTTTTTTAAGAGAAAAAGAGATACAGGCAATTGTAACCTTAGAAAAAGTAGACAGAAGGAAAGCTGTAGAAACATACAGACAACGTACCAAAGTGGACAATCATCTTTCTTTCCAGTAACAAAACAACCTCAAATAAACATATGCCTTCCACAAATAACACCAACATCTCAGCTAACACCGAAAGAACTAGAACTAGTGGACTACAATGGACTACAACTTTGACTTAGTCACGCACAGTCACGGAGAGATTTAAAACGGATTTCCTCTCATCCAATCAATCTGAAACTTAGTCGATATACTTGCTGTAAAGAAAGATTAACTTCGACATAATCACGCACAGTCACGCATAGTCACGCACAGTCACGGAGTGATTTAAAACCCATTTCCCCTTATCCGATCGATCTGTACTTAAATTATTGCATTTTTGTAATCTCTGTAGTTCTATTAAACTGTGAAAAAATTTTCAGATCAAAACCTTTATTAATACCTGAAATGTTATAGTAGTTGTAAATATTGCTCATTTCCCCCATGCGATTCTGCGAAACCAAATTATTGCAATATTAATATTTTTAAAATTCTATTAAAAAAAGTATACATCCCGCAACAATAAAACTTCGCAGGTCATCGTTGGGTAAAAGTATAAGCAAATGTGCAAAGTTTCATACAAATCGGAGATGGTGGGTGACATTTTATTAAAATATTGGGTGATTTGATATGGAATGACTCTAAAGCTTTAGTACATCAAGTTAACATCATAAAATGCTTCTCATATTCCAAATTTCATCCTAACTCAATCCTCGTGAATATAATGCAGTCTTAGATTATATCGAAAATTAGATATGGACTATTTCTATATGTTAATGCATCCAAAACATCCCAGGAAAAATTTCGTAATAGCAGCTCATTGATTTTTGCATTACCATGTAAAGTGAAAATAAGGCGTTACTAATAATGTGTTATACAGCTACTTATATTTCATGCTAGCTCCTTGCATACTGCATTACTTTCAAAGTGAAAATAAGGGGTTACTAATAATGCGTTATACAGCTACTTATATTTTATGCCAGCTCCTGTAACGATCTATTATGTGAATAGTTTTTTTTGGTTGCTTGTTCACATATTGTTATTTAACTTGTCCAAAACGGGTATATCGTCATCTAAAGTACTTGCGTATATTTCACGCTACCTTTAGAATTTTCTTTTACATATTCAAACAATTTCCCTTTTGAAATAAAACCCAGAGGCATGCAGGAGTTAATACTTTAACCGCAAAAAAAAAACCCTAATGACAATATCCCTGGTTCGAATACTGGCTAAGGAAGCACCACTATGAGGAACAAATTATGGCAAAACCATAACCAGTATCAGTTTCATGTAGTCTTATGGGGAAATAAATATATACTGCCAGAGGTTTGGATATTGACTAAAGTTTTATAACTATTAGTTGGAAATGATGGCCAAATTATAATCCGTAACCTTTCAGCTTTCTATCTTAAGCTACTTAGGTACTATAAATGGTCTGAGAAGGGAGTTTTAAATTACCAAAATTATATTTAAGCCTAATCCCACAATAGGTATAATAATGTACGTAGTTGCTTTAATGAGAGGCGGAAATGACAAATGCTTCACACTAGAAAGCTTATATAAAGTTCTCAGTGGCAATAATATTCGAAAACGTATCGAAAGCCTCAGTGGCCACAATTCGCAAAAACTTATATAAAGTTCTCAGTGGCAATAATATTCGAAAACGTATCGAAAGCCTCAGTGGCCACACTACGCAAAAACTTATATAAAGTTCTCAGTGGCAATAACCTTAAAGTTCGAAAATAGGTCACATGCGTGGTGATGACGATTTTCTATTTCCTTTCGATCTTGACTTTGAAGTAAGCAACAAGTAATACTAGATAGTGAAACAAAAAAAAAAAAAAAAAAAAAAAAACAAGGAAACAGAAAAAAAAGCACAACGAAACGTGAGTTTTGTCATTGACGACGGCGTGGAAATTGAATTATCAGACCTGGACGCAGGAAAGAAAAGACCACCTGTTGAAGAGAACGCCTGGACGGCCAAAAAGAAGGAAAAGAACTGTTTATACGACCTCCATTAAAGGTAAAGTGTTTTAGTAAGTAAAGTTTTATATGGTTTTAATGGAATTTCTCACCTCATTAAAGGATTGGGAAACCAATTAATCCAAATTGCACCTGTGGTGGTCACAGATCGTGAACCACCACCGAAACCATTATCCGTACCACCAAAAACATTCATCACCTTACCCTCAGCAAATGAAGGAAAGATTAAGGAATACATCCTACAAAAACTACAGCAACCTCATCAACCGATAGAAAAACAAAAAAGACAATAGCAACAAAAAAATACGACCTCTTTGCTCAACCTTTCATCTTCATTACAAATTCGTGTACGCGTTTAATGAAAATCGCGTATCGCATGTACAAAAATCATTTTTTTGTGCTAAACAGTAATCTGCCTCAGTTTTCAATTTTGCTGGGACCCTCCCAAAAATTTGCTTTTTTATAAGAACATTTCATCCGCAAACCCGTGCATTATAGCACGTTTACTCCGAATTTTATTTATTAAAAATTAGGGAACTTTTATAAAATTCCCGTCGTGTGACGTTGGTTAATTTAAGGAAAATTTACCATTAAAAGATAATTGCAATAATAATTTTTTTTTGTTAGTCACTAATTAGTGGGGACTAAATCAAAACTCCACCTTAAATTTTTTTTTCTCCATTCAAGTCAAATACCATTCAAAATATTTGTGCTATATTTTTTTGGTAATGTTATTAATAATTGAGAAAAGGCTAAAAGAAGATGCAAATACAAACAAGAAACATTTAATAATTATTTCTCAGAACAGCTTCTAATCACAACTTCAGCAAAATCGAGAGGCCTCAACGTCTTCCTGCAGCACTAAATGGTGAGTTCCTATTAACATGATTTTTTATAACAAACAAATGTTTTTTGTTGTTTCGCATATCGAAGAAATAACTAATGGAATAGCAGACTACAATTTTATATTTTGAAATATTAGTTCTTTCTTCTTCGTAGCCAATATTATAATTGTTAAGTACCGTAAGGTTACAAATTTTTTATTTTTAATCCGAATTGTAAATTCATAATAATTTAGCTTGGTGTTATGAATTAAAAGAACCAGTTTGACGTTTACGTTTTTTTTAGACTTGAACGACAAATTTATAAATTTTTCGAGAATTATATCATATGAATATTGTAATAATTAAACCTATTAGATAATTATTATACTAGAATTATTGAACGATTCATAAAATGAAAATATATAAAAAATGGTAAAACAAGGAATATAAATTTGAAGGAATTAAGTAATATGGTTATGTAAGTTAATCGTTAGGTTTTCTTACGTGATGATCTAGAAGGAAGGGGTAAGTTTTAGTTGTTGTGGGATTTCTGATAAAATAGCACCTCGGAAATCATAGGTAGGGTGGGTGAAGACGCGGGAGTTTTCGATACCATCTTGAAAATTCCTCCCTTATACAAACTCCTAAATCGAGATAAACCCGTAAGTATCAGTCTAGCGTAGGTCATAGCGTAGGGGTATTAGTGCTATGATTCGGACCATATAGAGATTTAAAGACTACATAGGGAGTCTATAAAAATTTTATGTAAAAAGGATATATTTATATGTGATTTTGGGAAGACAGGTGGACACGATCCCCCCACCCGACTGCTTGCTAGTGGCTTCAATGGCTCCCCCTCGTCCTTCCTTTCTTCCACACAAGGCCAATAAATAACAACAACCGACATATATACTCTCGCCATCTTTGCGTTTTCCACGCAATCATGCTTTCATAACCAGTCTGGTTTATTACACTCCTTGCATACTGCATTACTGTCAAAGTGAAAATAATGAGTTACTAGGCAACTAGCTACCTCCAATGACATCCCCGTGTTAAAATAATGAGCTTATCAGGCAAACTTCAACTAGTTACCAGTTACTTCTCCTTCTGAAACCCATTATTTGGTAATGTTTTTTTCCTGGTATCTTTAAAAAAAATTAACGCAGTTATAAACACAGCTACTCTATTCGTACTCGAACTACTCCAATTAATAACATAATGGTAGAAACCAATATTCTAGATATAAATCTTTTATTTCAACTTGAATCAGGGAAAGTCTTGAAATCAATTATATAGAGTTACAAAAGATTATCGCAAACTATACCAAATCAAAAAACACTTCTAAAATTAAATCTGCTCTATATAAAGCAATTTGATTTTCCTCAAAGCACTTCAACACATTCTCCGTGGTATTTGCATGCTGAATCTATTGACTCGTGACCGGTGAAAAGTTATGAATTGCTGCCAAATAACTAACTAACCCTAGTTAACCCTCAACTGCATTGTATAACTTATTTGTCACCAATAATTTTCTTTATTTAAATATGTTAGTTTTCAAAAACTGCATTCTCCGGGTATTCGTCCTCGTCAATTAACCAGAATACCTATTTTAATGGAATATTTTTAAACACTCATTATGTAGTAATGAAAACTCAACTGTACTTATACACTTATAATTGAGATTAAAAATCATAGGTGTACTAACACTAATTTCTATATGTAAGTAATATTTTGCTGTATATAAATATGTATAGCTATACACAGATAATATATGATTCTAAAAAAACCAATAAATTCTTTTATCATATTTACAACTTTTTCATCCAACATTCAAAATAAATATGAAAACATAGTAGGATTTGCATTACAATGCTATCAACCAGATATAATTAAAACAAGAGTGTGAAATTCGGCTGCGCAGCCGGCGTCATAATAATACCCAAAGTTTGATCCCTATAAGCCTGTTTTGAGACCTTAAAAATCATACGATAATTAAAAAAAAAAACGAATGATTCTTGGCTACAAATTATTAATATTACAAAAGGAAATTTTAAAATAATTTTATTTAATAGAAAAAAACAAAAATAATCAAAACATGTAAGAAACTAAAGAATGAAACTAAAATTTTTAATTTTTAGTTTTTAGTTTTTAATTTTCAATTTTTAGTAATTAGTTTTTAATTTTAAAATTTTTAATTTTTAATTTTTAATTTTTAATTTTTAATTTTTAATTTTTAATTTTTAATTTTTAATTTTTAATTTTTAATTTTTAATTTTTAATTTTTAATTTTTAATTTTTAATTTTTAATTTTTAATTTTTAATTTTTAATTTTTAATTTTTAATTTTTAATTTTTAATTTTTAATTTTTAATTTTTAATTTTTAATTTTTAATATTTAATTTTTAATTTTTAATTTTTAATTTTTAATTTTTAATTTTTAATTTTTAATTTTTAATTTTTAATTTTTAATTTTTAATTTTTAATTTTTAATTTTTAAATTTTAATTTTTAATTTTTAATTTTTAATTTTTAATTTTTAATTTTTAATTTTTAATTTGTAATTTTTAATTTTTAATTATTAATTTTTAATTATTAATTTTTAATTTTTAATTTTTAATTTTTAATTTTTAATTTTTAATTTTTAATTTTTTATTTTTAATTTTTATTTTTAATTTTTAATTTTTAATTTTTAATTTTTAATTTTTAATTTTTAATTTTTAATTTTTAATTTTTAATTTTTAATTTTTAATTTTTGATTTTTAATTTTCAATTTTTAATTTTTAATTTTTAATTTTTTATTTTTAATTTTTATTTTTAATTTTTAATTTTTAATTTTTAATTTTTAATTTTTAATTTTTAATTTTTAATTTTTAATTTTTTATTTTTAATTTTTAATTTTTAATTTTAATTTTTAATTTTTAATTTTTAATTTTTAATTTTTAATTTTTAATTTTTAATTTTTAATTTTTAATTTTTAATTTTTAATTTTTAATTTTTAATTTTTAATTTTTAATTTTAATTTTTAATTTTTAATTTTTAATTTTTAATTTTTAATTTTTAATTTTTAATTTTTAATTTTTAATTTTTAATTTTTAATTTTTAATTTTTAATTTTTAATTTTTAATTTTTAATTTTTAATTTTTAATTTTTAATTTTTAATTTTTAATTTTTAATTTTTAATTTTTAATTTTTAATTTTTAATTTTTAATTTTTAATTTTTAATTTTTAATTTTTAATTTTTAATTTTTAATTTTTAATTTTTAATTTTTAATTTTTAATTTTTAATTTTGAATTTTTAATTTTGAATTTTTAATTTTTAATTTTTAATTTTTAATTTTTAATTTTTAATTTTTAATTTTTAATTTTTAATTTCTAATTTTTAATTTTTAATTTTTAATTTTTAATTTCTAATTTTTAATTTTTAATTTTTAATTTTTAATTTTTAGTTTTTAATTTTTAATTTTTAATTTTTAATTTTTAATTTTTAATTTTTAATTTTTAATTTTTAATTTTTAATTTTTAATTTTTAATTTTTAATTTTTAATTTTTAATTTTTAATTTTTAATTTTTAATTTTTAATTTTTAATTTTTAATTTTTCATTTTTAATTTTTAATTTTTAATTTTTAATTTTTAATTTTTAATTTTTAATTTTTAATTTTTAATTTTTAATTTTTAATTTTTAATTTTTAATTTTTAATTTTTAATTTTTAATTTTTAATTTTTAATTTTTAATTTTTAATTTTTAATTTTTAATTTTTAATTTTTAATTTTTAATTTTTAATTTTTAATTTTTAATTTTTAATTTTTAATTTTTAATTTTTAATTTTTAATTTTTAATTTTTAATTTTTAATTTTTAATTTTTAATTTTTAATTTTTAATTTTTAATTTTTAATTTTTAATTTTTAATTTTTAATTTTTAATTTTTAATTTTTAATTTTTAATTTTTAATTTTTAATTTTTAATTTTTAATTTTTAATTTTTAATTTTTAATTTTTAATTTTTAATTTTTAATTTTTAATTTTTAATTTTTAATTTTTAATTTTTAATTTTTAATTTTTAATTTTTAATTTTTAATTTTTAATTTTTAATTTTTAATTTTTAATTTTTAATTTTTAATTTTTAATTTTTAATTTTTAATTTTTAATTTTTAATTTTTAATTTTTAATTTTTAATTTTTAATTTTTAATTTTTAATTTTTAATTTTGAATTTTTAATTTTTAATTTTTAATTTTTAATTTTTAATTTTCAATTTTTAATTTTTAATTTTTAATTTTTAATTTTTAATTTTTAATTTTTAATTTTTAATTTTTAATTTTTAATTTTTAATTTTTAATTTTTAATTTTTAATTTTTAATTTTTAATTTTTAATTTTTAATTTTTAGTTTTTAATTTTTAATTTTTAATTTTTTATTTTTAATTTTTAATTTTTAATTTTTAAAATTTAATTTTTAATTTTTAATTTTTGAAGTTTAATTTTTAATTTTTAATTTTTAATTTTTAATTTTTAATTTTTAATTTTTAATTTTTAATTTTTAATTTTTAATTTTTAATTTTTAATTTTTAATTTTTAATTTTTAATTTTTAATTTTTAATTTTTAATTTTTATTTTTTAATTTTTAATTTTTAATTTTTAATTTTTAATTTTTAATTTTTAATTTTTAATTTTTAATTTTTAATTTTTAATTTTTAATTTTTAATTTTTAATTTTTAATTTTTAATTTTTAATTTTTAATTTTTAATTTTTAATTTTTAATTTTTAATTTTTAATTTTTAATTTTTAATTTTTAATTTTTAATTTTTAATTTTTAATTTTTAATTTTTAATTTTTAATTTTTAATTTTTAATTTTTAATTTTTAATTTTTAATTTTTAATTTTTAATTTTTAATTTTTAATTTTTAATTTTTAATTTTTAATTTTTAATTTTTAATTTTTAATTTTTAATTTTTAATTTTTAATTTTTAATTTTTAATTTTTAATTTTTAATTTTTAATTTTTAATTTTTAATTTTTAATTTTTAATTTTTAATTTTTAATTTTTAATTTTTAATTTTTAATTTTTAATTTTTAATTTTTAATTTTTAATTTTTAATTTTTAATTTTGAATTTTTAATTTTTAATTTTTAATTTTTAATTTTCAATTTTTAATTTTTAATTTTTAATTTTTAATTTTTAATTTTTAATTTTTAATTTTTAATTTTTAATTTTTAATTTTTAATTTTTAATTTTTAATTTTTAATTTTTAATTTTTAATTTTTAATTTTTAATTTTTAATTTTTAGTTTTTAATTTTTAATTTTTAATTTTTAATTTTTTATTTTTAATTTTTAATTTTTAATTTTTAATTTTTAAAATTTAATTTTAATTTTTAATTTTTGAAGTTTAATTTTTAATTTTTAATTTTTAATTTTTAATTTTTAATTTTTAATTTTTAATTTTTAATTTTTAATTTTTAATTTTTAATTTTTAATTTTTGTTTTTTAATTTTTAATTTTTAATTTTTAATTTTTAATTTTTAATTTTTAATTTTTAATTTTTAATTTTTAATTTTTAATTTTTAATTTTTAATTTTTAATTTTTAATTTTTAATTTTTAATTTTTAATTTTTAATTTTTAATTTTTAATTTTTAATTTTTAATTTTTAATTTTTAATTTTTAATTTTTAATTTTTAATTTTTAATTTTTAATTTTTAATTTTTAATTTTTAATTTTTAATTTTTAATTTTTAATTTTTAATTTTTAATTTTTAATTTTTAATTTTTAATTTTTAATTTTTAATTTTTAATTTTTAATTTTTAATTTTTAATTTTTAATTTTTAATTTTTAATTTTTAATTTTTAATTTTTAATTTTTAATTTTTAATTTTTAATTTTTAATTTTTAATTTTTAATTTTTAATTTTAATTTTTAATTTTTAATTTTTAATTTTAAATTTTCAATTTTTAATTTTTAATTTTTAATTTTTAATTTTTAATTTTTAATTTTTAATTTTTAATTTTTAATTTTTAATTTTTAATTTTTAATTTTTAATTATTAATTTTTAATTTTTAATTTTTAATTTTTAATTTTTAATGTTTAATTATTAATTTTTAATTTTTAGTTTTTAATTTTTAATTTTTAATTTTTAATTTTAAATTTTAAATTTTTAATTTTCAATTTTTAATTTTTAATTTTTAATTTTTATTTTTTAATTTTTAATTTTTAATTTTTAATTTTTAATTTTTAATTTTTAATTTTTAATTTTTAATTTTTAATTTTTAATTTTTAATTTTTAATTTTTAATTTTTAATTTTTAATTTTTAATTTTTAATTTTTAATTTTTAATTTTTAATTTTTAATTTTTAATTTTTAATTTTTAATTTTTAATTTTTAATTTTTAATTTTTAATTTTTAATTTTTAATTTTTAATTTTTAATTTTTAAATTTTAATTTTTAATTTTTAGTTTTTAATTTTTAATTTTTAATTTTTAATTTTTAATTTTTAATTTTTAATTTTTAATTTTTAATTTTTAATTTTTAATTTTTAATTTTTAATTTTTAATTTTTAATTTTTAATTTTTAATTTTTAATTTTTAATTTTTAATTTTTAATTTTTAATTTTTAATTTTTAATTTTTAATTTTTAATTTTTAATTTTTAATTTTTAATTTTTAATTTTTAATTTTTAATTTTTAATTTTTAATTTTTAATTTTTAATTTTTAATTTTTAATTTTTAATTTTTAATTTTTAATTTTTAATTTTTAATTTTTAATTTTTAATTTTTAATTTTTAATTTTTAATTTTTAATTTTTAATTTTTAATTTTTAATTTTTAATTTTTAATTTTTAATTTTTAATTTTTAATTTTTAATTTTTAATTTTTAATTTTTAATTTTTAATTTTTAATTTTTAATTTTTAATTTTTAATTTTTAATTTTTAATTTTTAATTTTTAATTTTTAATTTTTAATTTTTAATTTTTAATTTTTAATTTTTAATTTTTAATTTTTAATTTTTAATTTTTAATTTTTAATTTTTAATTTTTAATTTTTAATTTTTAATTTTTAATTTTTAATTTTTAATTTTTAATTTTTAATTTTTAATTTTTAATTTTTAATTTTTAATTTTTAATTTTTAATTTTTAATTTTTAATTTTTAATTTTTAATTTTTAATTTTTAATTTTTAATTTTTAATTTTTAATTTTTAATTTTTAATTTTTAATTTTTAATTTTTAATTTTTAATTTTTAATTTTTAATTTTTAATTTTTAATTTTTAATTTTTGATTTTTAATTTTTAATTTTTAATTTTTAATTTTTAATTTTTAATTTTTAATTTTTAATTTTTAATGTTTAATTTTTAATTTTTAATTTTTAATTTTTAATTTTTAATTTTTAATTTTTAATTTTTAATTTTTAATTTTTAATTTTTAATTTTTAATTTTTAATTTTTAGTTTTTAATTTTTAATTTTTAATTTTTTATTTTTAATTTTTAATTTTTAATTTTTAATTTTTAGTTTCTAATTTTTAATTTTTAATTTTTAATTTTTAATTTTTAATTTTTAATTTTTAATTTTTAATTTTTAATTTTTAATTTTTAATTTTTAATTTTTAATTTTTAATTTTTAATTTTTAATTTTTAATTTTTAATTTTTAATTTTTAATTTTTAATTTTTAATTTTTAATTTTTAATTTTTTAATTTTTAATTTTTAATTTTTAATTTTTAATTTTTAATTTTTAATTTTTAATTTTTAATTTTTAATTTTTAATTTTTAATTTTTAATTTTTAATTTTTAATTTTTAATTTTTAATTTTTAATTTTTAATTTTTAATTTTTAATTTTTAATTTTTAATTTTTAATTTTTAATTTTTAATTTTTAATTTTTAATTTTTAATTTTTAATTTTAATTTTTAATTTTTAATTTTTAATTTTAAATTTTCAATTTTTAATTTTTAATTTTTAATTTTTAATTTTTAATTTTTAATTTTTAATTTTTAATTTTTAATTTTTAATTTTTAATTTTTAATTTTTAATTATTAATTTTTAATTTTTAATTTTTAATTTTTAATTTTTAATGTTTAATTATTAATTTTTAATTTTTAGTTTTTAATTTTTAATTTTTAATTTTTAATTTTAAATTTTAAATTTTTAATTTTCAATTTTTAATTTTTAATTTTTAATTTTTATTTTTTAATTTTTAATTTTTAATTTTTAATTTTTAATTTTTAATTTTTAATTTTTAATTTTTAATTTTTAATTTTTAATTTTTAATTTTTAATTTTTAATTTTTAATTTTTAATTTTTAATTTTTAATTTTTAATTTTTAATTTTTAATTTTTAATTTTTAATTTTTAATTTTTAATTTTTAATTTTTAATTTTTAATTTTTAATTTTTAATTTTTAATTTTTAATTTTTAATTTTTAATTTTTAATTTTTAATTTTTAATTTTTAATTTTTAAATTTTAATTTTTAATTTTTAGTTTTTAATTTTTAATTTTTAATTTTTAATTTTTAATTTTTAATTTTTAATTTTTAATTTTTAATTTTTAATTTTTAATTTTTAATTTTTAATTTTTAATTTTTAATTTTTAATTTTTAATTTTTAATTTTTAATTTTTAATTTTTAATTTTTAATTTTTAATTTTTAATTTTTAATTTTTAATTTTTAATTTTTAATTTTTAATTTTTAATTTTTAATTTTTAATTTTTAATTTTTAATTTTTAATTTTTAATTTTTAATTTTTAATTTTTAATTTTTAATTTTTAATTTTTAATTTTTAATTTTTAATTTTTAATTTTTAATTTTTAATTTTTAATTTTTAATTTTTAATTTTTAATTTTTAATTTTTAATTTTTAATTTTTAATTTTTAATTTTTAATTTTTAATTTTTAATTTTTAATTTTTAATTTTTAATTTTTAATTTTTAATTTTTAATTTTTAATTTTTAATTTTTAATTTTTAATTTTTAATTTTTAATTTTTAATTTTTAATTTTTAATTTTTAATTTTTAATTTTTAATTTTTAATTTTTAATTTTTAATTTTTAATTTTTAATTTTTAATTTTTAATTTTTAATTTTTAATTTTTAATTTTTAATTTTTAATTTTTAATTTTTAATTTTTATTTTTTAATTTTTAATTTTTAATTTTTAATTTTTAATTTTTAATTTTTAATTTTTAATTTTTAATTTTTAATTTTTAATTTTTAATTTTTAATTTTTAATTTTTAATTTTTAATTTTTAATTTTTAATTTTTAATTTTTAATTTTTAATTTTTAATTTTTAATTTTTAATTTTTAATTTTTAATTTTTGATTTTTAATTTTTAATTTTTAATTTTTAATTTTTAATTTTTAATTTTTAATTTTTAATTTTTAATTTTTAATGTTTAATTTTTAATTTTTAATTTTTAATTTTTAATTTTTAATTTTTAATTTTTAATTTTTAATTTTTAATTTTTAATTTTTAATTTTTAATTTTTAGTTTTTAATTTTTAATTTTTAATTTTTTATTTTTAATTTTTAATTTTTAATTTTTAGTTTCTAATTTTTAATTTTTAATTTTTAATTTTTAATTTTTAATTTTTAATTTTTAATTTTTAATTTTTAATTTTTAATTTTTAATTTTTAATTTTTAATTTTTAATTTTTAATTTTTAATTTTTAATTTTTAATTTTTAATTTTTAATTTTTAATTTTTAATTTTTAATTTTTAATTTTTAATTTTTAATTTTTAATTTTTAATTTTTAATTTTTAATTTTTAATTTTTAATTTTTAATTTTTAATTTTTAATTTTTAATTTTTAATTTTTAATTTTTAATTTTTAATTTTTAATTTTTAATTTTTAATTTTTAATTTTTAATTTTTAATTTTTAATTTTTAATTTTTAATTTTTAATTTTTAATTTTTGATTTTTAATTTTTAATTTTTAATTTTTAATTTTTAATTTTTAATTTTTAATTTCTAATTTTTAATTTTTAATTTTTAATTTTTAATTTTTAATTTTTTAATTTTTAATTTTTAATTTTTAATTTTTAATTTTTAATTTTTAATTTTAAATTTTTAGTTTTTAATTTTTAATTTTTAATTTTTAATTTTTAATTTTTAATTTTTAATTTTTATTTTTAATTTTAATTTTTAATTTTTAATTTTTAATTTTTAATTTTTAATTTTTAATTTTTAATTTTTAATATTTAATTTTTAATTTTTAATTTTAATTTTTAATTTTTAATTTTTAATTTTTAATTTTTAATTTTTAATTTTTAATTTTTAATTTTTAATTTATAATTTTTAATTTTTAATTTTTAATTTTTAATTTTTAATTTTTAATTTTTAATTTTTAATTTTTAATTTTTAATTTTTAATTTTTAATTTTTAATTTTTAATTTTTAATTTTTAATTTTTAATTTTTAATTTTTAATTTTTAATTTTTAATTTTTAATTTTTAATTTTTAATTTTTAATTTTTAATTTTTAATTTTCAATTTTTAATTTTTAATTTTTAATTTTTAATTTTTAATTTTTTATTTTAATTTTTAATTTTTAATTTTTAATTTTTAGTTTTTAATTTTTAATTTTTAATTTTTAATTTTTAATTTTTAATTTTTAATTTTTAATTTTTAATTTTTAATTTTTAATTTTTAATTTTTAATTTTTAATTTTCAATTTTTAATTTTTAATTTTTAATTTTTAATTTTTAATTTTTAATTTTTAATTTTTAATTTTTAATTTTTAATTTTTAATTTTTAATTTTTAATTTTTAATTTTTAAATTTTAATTTTTAATTTTAATTTTTAATTTTTAATTTTTAATTCTTAATTTTTAATTTTTAATTTTTAATTTTTAATTTTTAATTTTTAATTTTTAATTTTTAATTTTTAATTTTTAATTTTTAATTTTTAATTTTTAATTTCTAATTTTTAATTTTTAATTTTTAATTTTTAATTTTTAATTTTTAATTTTTAATTTTTAATTTTTAATTTTTAATTTCTAATTTTTAATTTTTAATTTTTACTTTTTAATTTCTAATTTTTAATTTTAATTTTTAATTTTTAATTTTTAA
This sequence comes from Cordilura impudica, assembly GCA_963682025.1. Lineage (NCBI taxonomy): Eukaryota > Metazoa > Arthropoda > Insecta > Diptera > Scathophagidae > Cordilura > Cordilura impudica. The sequence goes on along the minus strand of OY821517.1, from coordinate 210,945,893 downwards.
TTTTTAATTTTTAATTTTTAATTTTTAATTTTTAATTTTTAGTTTTAATTTTTAATTTTTAATTTTTAATTTTTAATTTTTAATTTTTAATTTTTAATTTTTAATTTTTAATTTTTAATTTTTAATTTTTATTTTTTAATTTTTAATTTTTAGTCTTTAATTTTAATTTTTAATTTTTAATTTTTAATTTTTAATTTTTAATTTTTAATTTTTAATTTTTAATTTTTAATTTTTAATTTTAAATTTTAAATTTTTAATTTTTAATTTTTAATTTTTAATTTTTAATTTTTAATTTTCAATTTTAATTTTTAATTTTTAATTTTTAATTTTTATTTTTAATTTTTAATTTTTAATTTTTAATTTTTAATATTTAATTTTTAATTTTTAATTTTTAATTTTTAATTTTTAATTTTTAATTTTTAATTTTTAATTTTTAATTTTTAATTTTTAATTTTCAATTTTTAATTTTTAATTTTTAATTTTTAATTTTTAATTTTTAATGTTTAATTTTTAATTTTTAATTTTTAGTTTTAATTTTCAATTTTTAATTTTTATTTTTTAATTTTTAATTTTTAATTTTTAATTTTTAATTTTTAATTTTTAATTTTTAATTTTTAATTTTTAATTTTTAATTTTTAATTTTTAATTTTTAATTTTTAATTTTTAATTTTTAATTTTTAATTTTTAATTTTTAATTTTTAATTTTTAATTTTTAATTTTTAATTTTTAATTTTTAATTTTTAATTTTTAATTTTTAATTTTTAATTTTTAATTTTTAATTTTTAATTTTTAATTTTTAATTTTTAATTTTTAATTTTTAATTTTTAATTTTTAATTTTTAATTTTCAATTTTTAATTTTTAATTTTTAATTTTTAATTTTTAATTTTTAATTTTTAATTTTTTATTTTTAATTTTTAATTTTTAATTTTTAGTTTTTAATTTTTAATTTTTAATTTTTAATTTTTAATTTTTAATTTTTAATTTTTAATTTTTAATTTTTAATTTTTAATTTTTAATTTTTAATTTTTAATTTTTAATTTTTAATTTTTAATTTTTAATTTTTAATTTTTAATTTTTAATTTTTAATTTTTAATTTTTAATTTTTAATTTTTAATTTTTAATTTTTAATTTTTAATTTTTAATTTTTAATTTTTGATTTTTAATTTTTAATTTTTAATTTTTAATTTTTAATTTTTAATTTTTAATTTTTAATTTTTAATTTTTAATTTTTAATTTTTAATTTTTAATTTTTAATTTTTAAATTTTTAATTTTTAATTTTTAATTTTTAATTTTTAATTTTTAATTTTTAATTTTTAATTTTTAATTTTTAATTTTTAATTTTTAATTTTTAATTTTTAATTTTTAATTTTTAATTTTTAATTTTTAATTTTTAATTTTTAATTTTTAATTTTTAATTTTTAATTTTTAATTTTTAATTTTTAATTTTTAATTTTTAATTTTTAATTTTTAGTTTTTAATTTTTAATTTTTAATTTTTAATTTTTAATTTTTAATTTTTAATTTTTAATTTTTAATTTTTAATTTTTAATTTTTAATTTTTAAATTTTAATTTTTAATTTTTAATTTTTAATTTTTAATTTTTAATTTTTAATTTTTAAATTTTAAATTTTAATTTTTAATTTTTAATTTTTAATTTTTAATTTTTAATTTTTAATTTTTAATTTTTAATTTTTAATTTTTAATTTTTAATTTTTAATTTTTAATTTTTAATTTTTAATTTTTAATTTTTAATTTTTAATTTTTAATTTTTAATTTTTAATTTTTAATTTTTAATTTTTAATTTTTAATTTTTAATTTTTAATTTTTAATTTTTAATTTTTAATTTTTAATTTTTAATTTTTGATTTTTAATTTTTGATTTTTAATTTTTAATTTTTAATTTTTAATTTTTAATTTTTAATTTTTAATTTTTGATTTTTAATTTTTAATTTTTAATTTTTAATTTTTAATTTTTAATTTTCGATTTTTAATTTTTAATTTTTAATTTTTGATTTTTAATTTTTAATTTTTAATTTTTAATTTTTAATTTTTAATTTTTAATTTTTAATTTTTAATTTTTAATTTTTAATTTTTAATTTTTAATTTTTGATTTTTAATTTTTGATTTTTAATTTTTAATTTTTAATTTTTAATTTTTAATTTTTAATTTTTAATTTTTAATTTTTAATTTTTAATTTTTAATTTTTAATTTTTAATTTTTAATTTTTAATTTTTAATTTTTAATTTTTAATTTTTAATTTTTAATTTTTAATTTTTAATTTTTAATTTTTAATTTTTAATTTTTAATTTTTAATTTTTAATTTTTAATTTTTAATTTTTAATTTTTAATTTTTAATTTTTAATTTTTAATTTTTAATTTTTGATTTTTAATTTTTAATTTTTAATTTTTAATTTTTAATTTTTAATTTTTAATTTTTAATTTTTAATTTTTGATTTTTAATTTTTGATTTTTAATTTTTAATTTTTAATTTTTAATTTTTAATTTTTAATTTTTAATTTTTAATTTTTAATTTTTAATTTTTAATTTTTAATTTTTAATTTTTAATTTTTAATTTTTAATTTTTTAATTTTTAATTTTTAATTTTTAATTTTTGATTTTTAATTTTTAATTTTTAATTTTTAATTTTTAATTTTTAATTTTTAATTTTTAATTTTTAATTTTTAATTTTTAATTTTTAATTTTTGATTTTTAATTTTTAATTTTTAATTTTTAATTTTTAATTTTTAATTTTTAATTTTTAATTTTTAATTTTTAATTTTTAATTTTTAATTTTTAATTTTTAATTTTTAATTTTTAATTTTTAATTTTTAATTTTTAATTTTTAATTTTTAATTTTTAATTTTTAATTTTTAATTTTTAATTTTTAATTTTTAATTTTTAATTTTTAAATTTTTAATTTTTAATTTTTAATTTTTAATTTTTAATTTTTAATTTTTAATTTTTAATTTTTAATTTTTAATTTTTAATTTTTAATTTTTAATTTTTAATTTTTAATTTTTAATTTTAATTTTTAATTTTTAATTTTTAATTTTTAATTTTTAATTTTTAATTTTTAATTTTTAATTTTTAATTTTTAATTTTTAATTTTTTATTTTTAATTTTTATTTTTAATTTTTAGTTTTTAATTTTTTAATTTTAATTTTTAATTTTTAATTTTTAATTTTTAATTTTTAATTTTTAATTTTTAATTTTTAATTTTTAATTTTTAATTTTTAATTTTTAATTTTTAATTTTTAATTTTTAATTTTTAATTTTTAATTTTTAATTTTTAATTTTTAATTTTTAATTTTTAATTTTTAATTTTTAATTTTTAATTTTTAGTTTTTAATTTTTTAATTTTTAATTTTTAATTTTTAATTTTTAATTTTTAATTTTTAATTTTTAATTTTTAATTTTTAATTTTTAATTTTTAAATTTTAATTTTTAATTTTTAATTTTTAATTTTTAATTTTTAATTTTTAATTTTTAATTTTTAAATTTTAATTTTTAATTTTTAATTTTTAATTTTTAATTTTTAATTTTTAATTTTTAATTTTTAATTTTTAATTTTTAATTTTTAATTTTTAATTTTTAATTTTTAATTTTTAATTTTTAATTTTTAATTTTTAATTTTTAATTTTTAATTTTTAATTTTTAATTTTTAATTTTTAATTTTTAATTTTTAATTTTTAATTTTTAATTTTTAATTTTTAATTTTTAATTTTTAATTTTTAATTTTTGATTTTTAATTTTTGATTTTTAATTTTTAATTTTTAATTTTTAATTTTTAATTTTTAATTTTTGATTTTTAATTTTTAATTTTTAATTTTTAATTTTTAATTTTCGATTTTTAATTTTTAATTTTTAATTTTTGATTTTTAATTTTTAATTTTTAATTTTTAATTTTTAATTTTTAATTTTTAATTTTTAATTTTTAATTTTTAATTTTTAATTTTTAATTTTTGATTTTTAATTTTTGATTTTTAATTTTTAATTTTTAATTTTTAATTTTTAATTTTTAATTTTTAATTTTTAATTTTTAATTTTTAATTTTTAATTTTTAATTTTTAATTTTTAATTTTTAATTTTTAATTTTTAATTTTTAATTTTTAATTTTTAATTTTTAATTTTTAATTTTTAATTTTTAATTTTTAATTTTTAATTTTTAATTTTTAATTTTTAATTTTTAATTTTTAATTTTTAATTTTTAATTTTTAATTTTTAATTTTTAATTTTTAATTTTTAATTTTTGATTTTTAATTTTTAATTTTTAATTTTTAATTTTTAATTTTTAATTTTTAATTTTTAATTTTTAATTTTTGATTTTTAATTTTTGATTTTTAATTTTTAATTTTTAATTTTTAATTTTTAATTTTTAATTTTTAATTTTTAATTTTTAATTTTTAATTTTTAATTTTTAATTTTTAATTTTTAATTTTTAATTTTTAATTTTTAATTTTTAATTTTTAATTTTTAATTTTTAATTTTTGATTTTTAATTTTTAATTTTTAATTTTTAATTTTTAATTTTTAATTTTTAATTTTTAATTTTTAATTTTTAATTTTTAATTTTTAATTTTTAATTTTTGATTTTTAATTTTTAATTTTTAATTTTTAATTTTTAATTTTTAATTTTTAATTTTTAATTTTTAATTTTTAATTTTTAATTTTTAATTTTTAATTTTTAATTTTTAATTTTTAATTTTTAATTTTTAATTTTTAATTTTTAATTTTTAATTTTTAATTTTTAATTTTTAATTTTTAATTTTTAATTTTTAATTTTTAAATTTTTAATTTTTAATTTTTAATTTTTAATTTTTAATTTTTAATTTTTAATTTTTAATTTTTAATTTTTAATTTTTAATTTTTAATTTTTAATTTTTAATTTTTAATTTTAATTTTTAATTTTTAATTTTTAATTTTTAATTTTTAATTTTTAATTTTTAATTTTTAATTTTTAATTTTTTATTTTTAATTTTTATTTTTAATTTTTAGTTTTTAATTTTTAATTTTTAATTTTTAATTTTTAATTTTTAATTTTTAATTTTTAATTTTTAATTTTTAATTTTTAATTTTTAATTTTTAATTTTTAATTTTTAATTTTTAATTTTTAATTTTTAATTTTTAATTTTTAATTTTTAATTTTTAATTTTTAATTTTTAATTTTTAATTTTTAATTTTTAATTTTTAATTTTTAATTTTTAATTTTTAATTTTTAATTTTTAATTTTTAATTTTTAATTTTTAATTTTTAATTTTTAATTTTTAATTTTTAATTTTTAATTTTTAATTTTTAATTTTTGATTTTTAATTTTTAATTTTTAATTTTTAATTTTTAATTTTTAATTTTTAATTTTTGATTTATAATTTTTAATTTTTAATTTTTAATTTTTAATTTTTAATTTTTAATTTTTAATTTTTAATTTTTAATTTTCGATTTTTAATTTTTAATTTTTAATTTTTAATTTTTAATTTTTAATTTTTAATTTTTAATTTTTAATTTTTAATTTTTAATTTTTAATTTTTAATTTTTAATTTTTGATTTTTAATTTTTAATTTTTAATTTTTAATTTTTAATTTTTAATTTTTAATTTTTAATTTTTAATTTTTAATTTTTAATTTTTAATTTTTAATTTTTAATTTTTAATGTTTAATTTTTAATTTTTAATTTTTAATTTTTAATTTTTAATTTTTAATTTTTAATTTTTAATTTTTAATTTTTAATTTTTAATTTTTAATTTTTAATTTTTAATTTTAAATTTTTAATTTTTAATTTTCAATTTTTAATTTTTAATTTTTAATTTTTAATTTTTAATTTTTATTTTTTAATTTTTAATTTTTAATTTTTAATTTTTAATTTTTAATTTTTAATTTTTAATTTTTAATTTTTAATTTTTAGTTTTTAATTTCTAATTTTTAATTTTTAATTTTTAATTTTTAATTTTTAATTTTTAATTTTTAATTTTTAATTTTTAATTTTTAATTTTTAATTTTTAATTTTTAATTTTTAATTTTTAATTTTTAGTTTTTAATTTTTAATTTTTAATTTTTAATATTTAATTTTTAATTTTTAATTTTTAATTTTTAATTTTTAATTTTTAATTTTTAATTTTTAATTTTTAATTTTTAATTTTTAATTTTTAATTTTTATTTTTAATTTTTAATTTTTAATTTTTAATTTTTAATTTTTAATTTTTAATTTTTAATTTTTAATTTTAAATTTTTA